>JAUEPR010000129.1:0-112249 GCA_030435655.1 Armillaria novae-zelandiae
CTGCTTTCTGTCTCTTCCCATCATTCCTCCAGACCATCAGCATTACCCCTTCATTCACATTCTGACCGTCAAAACCCCAGAGTCACTCTAACTGTCTCCATGGAGGACGAGAGCTATATCCTAGGACAAAGATGAACTGAGCCGAGACATGGCAAACATTTTCAAGAATGCAACGACCAACGAGGATACAGCATCACTAAACTGGAGCTACTAGTTATGGGAGCTCTGCATGCTTGACTGGTCGACTGACTTCTGGCCTCCACTGCCTTGTCTTTTACTGGGTCACTCCACAAACTACAACATAGCTGTCATGGTGCGTAGTGTGCAGATATGATTGATATTTCCCTCTGGTTATTCTGATAGCTTTGCTTTAATCTTACTGATGTAGCATCATGACAAGTAGAGTATTGCGGCGTCAGCTTTCCAGTACCGTCACCATCGTCACCGTCACGCCACCGTTGGTGTGGGACTTCATCGTTGATTTCTTTGAGACAGCTTCGGATCCAGGAAGCAAGTAGCTGATGAATGTACTTTTAGCTTGGTGGACACAGTATGTCTTGCGTCGCTCAGGCTTTGTCTTCTGTACTAATCCTAATATAGGAAGGCATTTCCACGCTCGGCGGAGGAGCCTGAGGTGAAGGGAGCGATGGCCAACTCAGCGCTATGCAATTTGGTCCGGCCACAGCGGCAGTACCATTTAGATTCAAATAATATACTACGAAATATAAATGCTTTCCTGTGTTCGTTTTACTTCCGACTACTCATTGCAATAAGAAGTGAAAATTAAACCGGAGTTCTCTTGTTGAATCTGCGTGATAGAACATCACAATAGAATGTGCTTGGAGATCATCGCAGAAGAGGGCATTCAGTATAATTACTACAGTACCTTACAGAGATTATTGGACATGACCTGCTGATATAACCTAATTATATTGGGGGTAATAAGCATGGGACATGACTCCATCAAAGACACGACGTTACAACGATTATGTGTATATGTACGTTGTAATTGGGTTGTAATCGGTTACACGGATTTAGTGATTTGAAACCCTAACCAGATGGTGACGGAGTTTGAAATATCAATTTTGGGAATTAATCACGCTGACGACATCTGTCACATCACGTTCTCATCATCCTAGACCTAAACCGCCATCCTCCTTATAACGCGTCGAGGGCGACGGCGAGCACCCCTTAGGACGACGACGACGACTACTGCAGAAAACTAACCAAACTTTATTTAAAAACAGCGGCGCCCTTCAAGCTTCAGTATGGCTGGAAAACCCAACAAACTCGCCTTTCTGTCTATGCCTGCACCGGCATCGTATGTCGCTGGTCTAGGGCGAGGGTACGTCTGCATTATCTTCGAAATTTATGTATTAAATTTTCTCTCAGTGCTTCTGGGTTTACGACACGATCTGATATTGGTCCAGCACGAGAGGGGCCCAGTGCTGAGGTTATTGCGTACGTCGAGTTGATTTTATCTTGAATGTTACTCATTATTTTTTAGTGAAGCCCAAGCTCGACGCGGCGAAGAGGCAGAGGTAGATCCTGATCAATTCCAGGATCCTGACAATGAATACGGTCTCTTTGCCGGCACCACATACGAGGCAGATGACGAGGAAGCGGATCGGATCTATGAAAAGGTGGACGAAGCTATGGACGCGAGGAGAAAAGCGCGGAGGTACGGAATCTACTTCATTAGTATTCGCCTGATTCTGACTTACTGTTCAGGGAAGCACAAGAGCAACTTGAAATGGCGAAGCACCGGGCGGAGCGTCCAAAAATTCAAGCACAATTTGCTGATTTGAAACGAGGACTGACGGCGGTTACTGATGCCGAGTGGGAAGGTATACCGGAAGTTGGCAACTTGACGCGCAAGAAACGGAAAACCGAGGGGAGAACCTACGTCGTTCCGGATAGCATATTGGTGGGAGATAGAGAGAGAGGTGGCATCGGGAATGTCGTTCAAGACGGACAGGAAACACCCGCGAATACTGGTACTCTGACAAATTTTGTGGAAATTGGTCAGGCAAGAGACAAAATATTATCCTTAAAACTGGATCAGGTTTGTCTTTTTTTGTATTTTAATTTTACACAAGAATGATCTTCATATTTTCATACAGATATCCGGTACTGCTACTTCTCATGGTGCCTCTGGAACGTCCACTTCCATCGACCCTAAAGGGTACCTCACCTCTCTTGACAGCGTTCAACTGAAATCTTCTGCCGAAATCGGTGACATCAAGCGCGCGCGCATGCTCTTCGATTCCCTGGTAAAGTCAAATCCAAAGCATGCTCCTGGGTGGATCGCTGCAGCATGTTTAGAAGAGCATGCTGGTCGTATGGTCGCCGCAAGGAAGCTCATTCGTGAAGGATGCGAACGATGCCCCGCTAGTGAGGATGTGTGGTTGGAGGCGGCGAGGTTACATGTAAGCGAACATTTTATATTTGGTGTCATATCTAATCAGCTTTTCTAGAGCAATGACGACGCCAAGGTGATACTAGCCAATGCCGTGCAACATGTCGGTCAGAGCGTCAAGATTTGGCTCGCTGCGGCGGATTTAGAAGGAGATGTTAAAGCGAAGAAGAGGGTGCTGAGAAAAGGTATTATTTTTGTTTCGCTGATGAACATTCCTCACCGTACCTTGCCTAGCCCTCGAACATATCCCCAACTCCGTTCGATTATGGAAGGAAACTGTCAACCTGGAGACTTCGGCCACAGATGCGCGTACCTTACTTTCCCGTGCCGTTGAAGTAATCCCGCTCTCGGTGGAGCTTTGGCTTGCCCTGGCGCGTATCGAGACACCTGACAAAGCAAAAGCCGTTTTAAATAAAGCACGTAAAGCGGTCCCGACGTCTCACGAGATATGGATCGCCGCTGGCCGCTTATTGGAGCAGGAGGCGGGTAAAAACGAAGATTCTGAGAAGAAGAAGAAAGAGATGGATACTGTGGATAAGACCATAGAGGGCCGGCGTACGCGAGTTGCGGCGGCATCAGGTGCTGCTACGGCGAGAGCAGTGGCTGAAAGAGGCCGAACGGTGTGAGAGTGAGGGATCAGTGAGAACATGTGAGGCGATCGTTAAAGCTACGGTTGGCATGGAGCTCGAAGACGAGGACCGTTTGGATACGTGGATAGGTGACGCCGAGTCTGTTGAAGGACGAGGAATGGTCGGGACCGCTCGAGCCATTTTGGCTTAATTCTCTGAAGGTATATCCGGATAAACGTGCGCTGTGGCAGCGTGCGGCAGACTTGGAAAAGACTCATGGCACCAGAGAGGGATTGGATGAGTTGCTGGGACGCGCTGTAGAATGTTGCCCACAAGCAGAAGTTCTGTGGTTGATGGCGGCCAAAGAAAAGTGGCTTGCTGGAGATGTTCCCGGGGCAAGAGGCGTCCTCGAGAGAGCGTTCATAGCCAATCAGGAGAGGCGAGCAGATTTGGCTTGCAGCGGTCAAACTTGAAGCGGAGAACGGTGAGACTGGTGTGGCTCGACAGCTACTGGTCCGCGCGAGAGACGTCGCAGGATACCCAGAGGGTTAGTGTAATAAATCTTCTTACTTCCTTCTGCTAATATTTCACTTACAGATTGGATGAAATCTGCCGTCTTTTGAGCAACAGCAAGGACAGATCGACGAAGCGCTCAAGACTCTGTCTACTGCTCTCAAGAAGTTTTCCAAGTTTGCGAAATTGTATATGGTACAGGGACAGATATACGAAGACCGAAATGACATCCCCTCTGCACGCGCGTCGTACGCTGCGGGGATCAAATCTTGTCCTAAGGAGCCGACACTCTGGATGCTAGCGAGCCGGCTGGAAGAAAAAGACGGCAAAAGCATAAAGGCCCGCGCCCTCCTAGAGAAGGCCCGGCAAGTCAATCCTGGAAACGAGTGGCTGTGGCTGGAATCTATAGGGGTGGAAGAGCGGTCCGGTGGCGGTGCCAGTCAGGTTCTTTCTCGCGCCCTACAGGACTGTCCAACGAGCGGAGTTCTCTGGTCCAAGAGCATCTGGAGCGAGCCGAGACCAATGAGGAAAGCCCGTTCGGCAGATGCACTGAAGAAGACCGGTGGTGGAGAAGGTGGTGGTAGTGCCGTCGTTATTTGTACGGTTGCCCGGCTATTTTGGGCGGAAAGGAAGGTGGAGAAGGCTCGGCAGTGGTTCGGGAGGGCTGTCGGGATGGATGGCGATCTAGGCGATCTGTGGGGCTGGTGGCTGAAGTTTGAGAGACAGCATGGAGTGGAGGAGCAGAGAGAGGAGGTGAGGCTGAGGTGTGTGCAAGCAGAGCCGCATCATGGCATTGTTTGGCCGAGTGTTGCGAAGGATCTGAAGAATGTGGGGAAGGGAACCCGGGAGATACTAGAGCTGGTCGCTGATAAGCTGGAGGAATAGTCTGCGTATTGGTATGTATAGCGGTGTATTTTTAATTTTTCTTTAATGTGTATTCACTAGTTCTACACCATGCTCCAAACGTACAAGGTATGTATGTCTTTCTGATAGTGTATAAAAGCTGACTGCAATTCTCTCATGTAGTGCTTAACTTTAGTTGAACGTGCCGGGTTTGTTGGAACGTACCATTCAGGGTCGCACCATCACATGTTTTCCCGAGTCAACGTTGCAGGGTTTAACGTACGGCGTATTTCAGAGCGCCCTGGACTAGGCTTTCCCGCTCTCTTGCGGTCGCTCCTCAGAATAATAACCGAAGGCCCTTAAGATGCCGTGGTGGCGTAGGTACTCCACAAACTAGAGATTTCCTGAATCTCACTAGATCAGGTTTTCGCTAGCCTATCGTAGAACGCATGCGGCAGGCCCACCCTGGGACTCCGTGGCAGTTTTACTGAAGTACTGATTCCAAACTTGGCAGGAATGGCTCCGGATTATGGTGTGGGAGTACATTTGAGCTTGACTCGAGCCCACCTGTCCTTCCTTATAATCACTTTACCACGACGGCAACTCCCCTCAGGAAGGGTCGAACTTCTCTATGAACAAAAGCTAATGATACCCATTGCTATGGGACGGATCATGCACTGTTTTTTCGGCAAACCACTGAGGTTGGGCGCGCTGGATGGCAGCTCTTGCTTATGCAATTCAATTGAGAGTTATTAACCAGATATTGGGATCAAATAGCGGGTCCGAATATTTCCAGACCGCATGGGAAGACAGGACCTGCGCTGGAAATACCTTATGCTCGTCTTTGTCACCAGCGAAATCTTTGTTGTGGGAAGAACCGTCCAAATCGCACCTTGGTTTTTGATGGGACGACACGAAATATCATATAGTTTAAGTACCGCATGGTGAGAGATGCTACAGACAACATGCGTTGTTAAAATCGGAACCTATGGCTTAATCAGTGGATTTCTCGCGCGAAGTTACTTACTTATCCCGGAGGAATCCATCCCTTCGTCTGTTCCCAGAGGAACGATGTAGGGACGGGCAATCGTATGGATACCGTGAAGGAGCCTGTGGCCGTCACGCCGACACGGAATAACCTAACATCAAATACCGCCACCGCCGGGGCTGAATTTGCTACTTGCCGGCATGCTCGATTGTCGTGATGCCTGGTCATATGGTTATAGAGACCACCGCTTCCGAAGTGGGTGTCCGGAGATCAAAGCTACCACTGCAAATGATAGTGTACCACACGAAGCATGCTCAGGCAGGGGATATAAACAGTAAGAGCTCCACGTGAAGGCAACAGTTTCTGCTTCCTCGCTGTTCAGACGATCATGAGCCATTCAGAGATCTCTTCTCGTACCGGGGGTTCGCGAACGAAGATCCAGAGATGGGATGGGATGGGTAATGAAATTCGAACGTAGCATCTGGGACAAACTTTCCAATTCTTATTCAAAGCATAACGACACCGTGCACTTGGGGAAAATTTAACTCCGGTTCGAGAGAGCAACAGTTTTTCCATTCGCTCAATGCTTCGATACGAACTCACCATGAGAACTGGAATATTGTTAAGACGACAGAGCAACCTGCAATTCCAACCGTCTCCAAACTTTAAGGACATTATCGTTCAGTGTGCCTAGAACGGGCGCCCTTTGTTCCTGATCACAGCTGATCACGAACTCTATACCTCGAATCCTTGACGTCACCTGGGGATGCGCCACAGATTCAACCCTTGATGACCGTACGCATATATACGCTGAGATCTAGTTACCGACGGATGGAGAGAGGAGAAAACCCTAGAAATACATACCAATGGCCAGAGATTCGATCAAAGGACAGACGTATTCTGACAGAAGCCTCTGAGCTCGGTTCTAGTGGCAGGAGTACCCCTTCTGACGAGCGTAGAGATCTGATATCATATGTGAAAAACGAAGGTCTAAGGAGAAAGCTGCAGCTGGCAGTAAGAAGATCCGCTGAACCACCGCGATGGGGTGCCTATCACTATAAAAGCTACCGAGAAAAAAAATAAGAGAAAAATTCAGCATAGCCCGGATTGCATTCCAAAGGCTCTGAGAGTGCATAGATCACATTCAGAGCAGCACCAGAGCCCTATTTTTCCATTTTTCGTCGTTCTGAAAGAACCCGTTGGGCGGTTGCGATCCGGGGTAAGGTACGGAAACAAGTTCGGCGTGAGAAAACTGCCGCAGCCGTGCCGTGACCGATTGATTTTGCTTCCGATTTCAATCACGTTGCACCTCCTAACCCAAAATTCCCAGTATCAATGGGACGCCCGCCGGAAAGGCGGAGAAACAGACTCTATGTCTGACCACATACCCCGTGTGCGCACCGTCCTTGACATTATGCTCCCCTACGCTGACCTCAACTTTTCTGCAGATCCGCAATGAGCTACAACGAGGCTTTGGCAGGTACGCAGGCTCTATGTCGTTCCTTGAAGACATGAAGCTGACAAAATCCTGTTTTTTTGCAGTGGCAAGCTCAAATCCGTCGCTTTTCGCAAGGAGCAGCTTCTGGCGTTGGCGTATCTGTTGCAGGAGAACCAAGGTCGTTTCCAAGAGGCCATGCAACGTGATCTAGGCCGTCCCCCGCTCGAGACGTCACTGTCAGCGGTTCTTGTCCTTATCCCTGCCTTTGTGTCTCATTCCCCACCGTCAGGTTGGATTTAAACGGTTCTATACGTGAAGCATTTCTCTGCTACAAGCGCGTCGAGCAATGGGCCAAGGAAGAGTCACCTAAGTTCAACCTGGCGACGTGGGCAATAAGTCCAAGATTGAGGAAGGAAGCGAAGGGAGTTGTGTAAGCTTTGCTCCTTGTCTCTTTTCTATTGTACTCACCGCCTTTTAGTCTCATTATTGGGCCCTTCAACTTTCCAATATGGTGTCTTTTCAGCCCTCTGGTTTGTGTTTTCTCTCGAAATTCTGTTACCGTTCCCGACTCGTATTTTTGTAGGCTGCTGCCATCGCAGCTGGAAATGCAGCCGTCCTCAAGCCTTCGTCACATACTCCTGCTACTAGCGCACTCATCGCTGAGCTCGTTCCCAAATACCTCGATCCCTCTCTATACCGCGTCGTACTCGGAGATAACGCCGAAGTTTCCGCGGTTAGTCCCCTTCTATTTCCGAGGCGTTGAAAATCACTGACGCACTTCTTGTGTAGTTGCTCGATCTCCAGTGGGATCACAGTGAGTATCCTCTTTCGTCCTCGACGAGCATTTTCTTCCACATGCCTTCCCTGCACGGAAGTGCGTTGGGGCTACGTCTCGGCTAACACATCGGATTAGCATTGGCCCCGTTTTCGATTCAGAAAACTCTTTTCGTATCCTTTTTTTTCTTCGGGGCTGATTAGTTTTCGTTTAGTATTCCTCACAGGCGGGCCTAAGGCTGGCAGGATTATTGCTACCGCCGCCGCCAAATATCTCACGCCTATCACACTTGAGGTAATCGCGCTCCTTCGGTTTTCAGCATCCTCTAACTTCTTCGTCTCTCATCCAGCTTGGTGGTAAATCTCCTGTCATCATTGACCCTTCTTGTGACCTCGAAACGTCATGTCGACGTCTCTTGTGGGCCAAAACCAGCAATGCGGGCCAAGTGCGTCGTATTCATATTCGCTGTCATCCATTTTCGCTGAAAATTGATTTGTGATTTGTTATTAGATCTGCACGGGTCCCGACTATGTCCTTGTCCCCAAACATTTCCAAGATGAATTCATCGAAGCCATGAGCGCCCAGTAAGAATAATCCTTTTATCTGATACTCACTCTCACGCTTATAACAGGTATGCGAACTTTTATCCTAATGGACCCGCGGCGTCAGATTCGTTCTCACGAATTGTCGGGCCCAGACATTTTGCCAGAATCAAGGCGTTGCTAGACGCGACGAAGGGCGAGGTGGCGCTCGGGGGAGAGACGGATTCGGCTACAAACTACATCGCCCCGACGGTTGTGAGGGACGTACGCGAGGGTGATTCCCTTCTATCGGAGTCGGTATCGCATCCCCTTTTGGTGAAGGCCATTGCTGATGTGTTCTGTGTAGAGAATTGTTCGCGCCGATCTTGCCGGTGGTCCCAGTGGAAGACCTAGACGAGGCAATTGCGTACATCAGAGCAAGGTTCGAATTTCCGTCATTGTTTACGTTGTTGAACTGAGATTGTTGCGCAGAGATCATCCGCTTGCTTTGTATCTCTTCGCTCAAGATGAAACTGTCAAACGTAGAGGTGAGTTATTCGCCTCGTGTATTTCGAATCTTAATGTTGACTCGTCTTCGCTAGTCATCAATAGTACGCTTTCGGGGTCTGTAGGAATCAATGACTGTTTGCTTCAAGTGTCGGCTGAGGGGCTTCCTTTTGGCGGAGTGGGCCCTTCAGGATACGGCGCCCACAAGGGCAAATTTGGGTTTGACACCTTTACTCACCTACGCCCGGTCATCGACTCACCGTGGTACGTCGACTTGTTCATGTCATTGAGGTTCCCGCCATACTCCGTACGTTGTTCTTACTTCTCACATGTCGCAGCGCTAACTTCCGTTTTAGACGAAAAGTCTACAAAAGATTAATGCTGCCATGCTACCCACTCTACCCAATTGGCAAGGGGCTGGGAAGAACGTAGCGGCGACGACTTCGGCGCCCGTTCCGGTAAACGTAAATCATCGGGGGCGCTTCTGGGACGGCGAAGCTGTGGCTATTGGTATTAAAGCAAGCGGCAAGGGTGTGTTATTAAATGGGAAAGAGTGGCTTGGGCTGGTTCTCGGGATGAGTGTTGTTCTTGTCGGATGCTGGGTGAACTTTGGCAGGGCATTGTAATTCGGGTGGGATGTATGGGTAGACAAACTTTATCATCGAAAGGGGACGTAGAGGTCGTGGTTATTGTTTAAATTATAGGCACAGTGTATCACTTATTGTATTACAAGATCCAAAATGTAACTATCGGTTTTTTTTCAAGGGTGACTCGGTAAGCGATAAGAAATTTTTTTCACCGCAATGAGCTAGCACCGCCAAAAAAAATTGTTCACACTCAATAGAGGAACGTAACACATCGCCGATTCCAATACCTGGGAACATTCATGATTCCGGCGTTCTACCTACGCGAGACTCACTAACTCGGGATCTCGCGTTCAAGTGATTGGCGAAGAATTGAAAGCTCAAGTGCGCAGTCCGGAATTAATAAGTTGACGTTTCGCACGCGTCGCAGAAGCTCGGTAAGATGAAATATCACGTGTGCGCGTACAAGTAGAATTTTTCTTTCAATTTCAACATGCCAACGACATCCTTCCGCCTATAAAATGAAAAATTTATACAAATTATCCAGAGCTCCCTCGAGGATGCCCCCGAACCTGATAGCCTTGTAAAGAAGAATGGGATTGGCGAGGCGTGCGGCAAAGAAGAATTTAGCGCTTACCCCGATTCTAATACCGCACGGCTAGACAGGCTATCCCCAAACCATACACGAAGAGCAGATAAAAGACTGGGAGTGCGTCTATAGGCTAGATAGCTGATCTCGTAACATCGAGACTAAGATGGTAAATAGACCAGGGGAGTTCCACAAGGAGGTTGAAACTCAAAGTCAGAGGTGGATTTTGCTTCCGATATCAACAACCATAAAACAGGGAACTTGTTTCGCGTTCATCCGAAATTTTTATTCCGATGAACATGAGACTGTGCCAAGGCGTGAATTAATCTACACGCAATGCGGTCCAAGTCATATGTTGCTTCATATCAAACTCATATCTTTGATTGTCTTTCAAGTCCCCTTTAAAGTAAATTATTTTTCATGCCTTTCGTCGCAAGTAGTGTTACAAGGATATGAAACGAGCAACTCCCGCACTTGATGATGGGTCAAGGATGAAGTGATAAGTACGTAAGCCATCGGTTCCTCTATGCCTAGCCCACTGCTTTCTACTTTCGTCACGATATCAAGGACGAGGCGGGCATGCCAGTAGGCAACTGTAGATTTTGGGTAAAAATTGACCGCAGTCATGTGGATCCTTCACTGTAACCCGTGAACATGCACAACTCGTAGGTGTGGTCTACGATCAGCACAACTGACTGCGAAGCGAGCGTAGTTGAGCTGAGCCGATGCCACGGAGATCGACGGAGTCGTCTGGTGCTCAGGATGTTTCATCCAAGTCAGGTTTTTTCTTCTTCAAGAGATATGCCACAGGTCTCCAGGCGCCGGACTCCGCGGTGTCCTCGGAGTCGCTAGTCACGACAGTCGATACGTTTACAAGGAGACCAAGCAACTCTATTTACCTTCAGTTTTTTATGATATAGTGAAGACTCCTGGAGACGGATAATCTTTCTGGACAACACACGCCGAACTCAAGTACCATTCATCTCAGTGTGAGGGGATTTACAGACTGTATCTCGGACCCGCCTGAGGATCACACTGCACAGTCATAGTCTTAAACAGATCGCCTTGCGGAAATCGTTTCAAGGACTTCCGGCCCAAATTACCTAAGGTATCAAAGTATCAAAGTATGATATTTAGCTGTCACGAAGAGGCGGTATTTTCACGGGCTTCCTTCTCTAGAGCCATTACCACTATTGCAGTCGAATTAACAGTGCTTTAACGGAACAGACCCAATTGATCCAAAAGTTACTATTTCGACCCGAGATCGGAGATGTCCGATAATTTACGGCCACAGCCAAGTACCAGAAGTCAGAAAAACTGTGAGAGCTATTAAAAATTTAGCTGTAAAAGGGGACGGATGAAAGTACTCCCGTCCCGTGCAGCCCGTTATTACTCAGATTAACAGCTTGTAGACCGCCTTGCATTCGTGTTTAACAGCATGACTCGTATGAGGAACAGCACTCGAACAATTCTACTTGAAAATATTACAGGGTTAATTTCTCTACGGCGACGACAACTATAGTACTCGACACGATTGGCGATATGTTCATTATTTCTATATAAATGGAGGAGACATTAGGCGACCGGAAATTACGAGATGGGAGGAATGGATATAATTAAGAAAAGAAGACGTGGGTACCCAAAAAAGCAGTGCATGAACGAAATAATACTGGAATGCGGGCGGGGCATCCAGGACAAGTGTTTTGTGGGGACAGAAATTGACGGTCTGAAAACCAGACGGATCAAACTGTCAGCCGTGTGGAAAATACGCGTCAAATTGCTGTAGACGCATAGCTAGGACCACGTCCGTAGCTATCGGAGGGGAGCCGCCCTCCAGAAGGACGAGTTCGGAGGCTGTGAAAAGGTGGAGGTCAGCGATATACTCTGTGGAATTTTGTGCCCGCTTACCCCGTTGCTGTTATCACTGATGTCTGACGCAATGAGTCAGTATGAAGCAAATCGGTAACAAGTAGAGATAAACTCACGGTAGACGAGGCATTGGAAAGATGCGACCATCTGTCGTCCGTGTTCCATGTAGTACACGACACAAATGTCGCCTGCATTCCAGGTATAACCTGGTGCCCACGGGTGGCGGGTGGGTGGGAAGGCGCGGGAGAAGGGGGCAGGCATTGGAGGCAATGAGTTATCTGGGGAGACGATGTAGAGTGAGGTTGTCGTAGCTGGGTGAAGGTGAGCCAAGTTCAATGACCTTCTAGCTTCGAATGGGCCCGTTTTAAGCCTTTTCGAGTTTCCCACTATCCGTAGCTGGGTTGTAGCTTGAATCATGACTCGCTTTAGGAATGTACAGCCGAAGCGAGTCGGAAAGGCGATGGAAAAGGAATGAGTCAGGGTCCCGTCGTAGTTGTAGTAGATCATGTCCCATATTTAGAAATATAGTCGGCCTGATTAACAAGGTCGACGGCAAGGAGGGCGTCGATGCATGTACATACTTGCATTTGTTCCTGGTATCCCGGCTGAAGAGAGCCCGGAACTCGATTTTCCGATAATAATCATCTTTGAGGTAGCTGTATCCGAGTCATACCGAATATTTCAGTGCAATGGATGTCTCCCGCCAAGATCACGGTTCCGTTTATGTACCGCGTTGGAGAAAGGCAGGCGGTGTTTGCTTGTTCCGAATGCCTTGCTATGATGAGAATCTTGCAAAGGAACTAAGATTCAAGGCGTCATTTCTACGAGTTAGCGCTTCGGAGACGGGATGTACAGTGCACACCTGCCGATATGATTTACGGGAGTAACATCACCAGGCAGAGGCTCTGGTTTCTATCGCACCCACCGGTGCTCCGTGACTCATGATTCATCAGAACATGAAGTGCGCCCCCCGTTGATCACTGCCAAAGATGGCTATCTAATGAACCCAAAATGCGTCGAAGGCAGTTCCCCCTTCGATCAACATCATATAATCAAAGCGCCTATTTTCATGTGGTGCTTCTCGAATCATCAGTTTGCGCCTCTCATAGCAAGGAAGGTATATGTTCGGTATAAGAACTCTCCCGAGCTGTAGTCCCCCGGAGGTTCAAAGCATAGTGGTCTTCAAGTTCGCCGAGTGCTGTAGCCTGTCTCCAGCCACGGGTAACTTTTACAGGACACGGCATTCGACGAGCGTACGAGGATCGGTTGTTACCGATTGAATGCATCAAATTATGCCCAACAAGGTTGTTGAAGTGACTCACGGTGGACTGTATAAAATGCCAGCTGTTCAATGAGTTGATTGAACCCCAAGAACAGTTGGAAGTATGCGATGTCAAGGCAGGAGTCGGGCAAAAATGAGTGTTTCATACAACCCGAGGAAGACTGAGCCTTTCTTGAGGCGTGGTCGCGGTATGTAGTAGCATTCTTGCAGCGATGAACTTGACACTGAAACGTCAGAACGACGCCACCGACGACATGGGACCTATGTTTGACAACGTTAACTCAGATATCTCCACAGTTAGGAGATGACTCCATCGCCAGGCAAAAAAAATCCCTTCGGATTTACGAGCATGAGACGCCGGCGGGACTGATCGTTAGTCAACTCGTAGAGACTCGCAGTTTGCTCGCAGTGCTATTTGAAACGGAATGAGCCAGCATATCGCAGAGATACTTAGAGTCCTCGGCTAGAGTCAAGGCTCTGTCATCGTCTCAGTAGATGAAACGATGGAGTCCCTGCCACCATGCCAGTGCGTGTGTCGATTGTTGTGGTCGGAGTTGAAGAAGGATATCTGATTTAGTCATTAACAGGCGGATCACTGGCTCCACGTGATCGTCAAGGGTCAATCCATTCTTGGGGCTTTGAATTCAAATCGACGAAATCAATCACATCTTTCATGATCTATGATACCTCACGCGAAGGTGAACTTGTTACTTGTCTGTACTGACAATGTACGATAAAGCTCGTGCCTCCGTCAAGAGATGAATGATAAAAACTGACCAGGCTGTCACGGATTGGCCCTCGATGGAGCATACTATTTCTTCCTACTGAGTCCTGACCGTATCCTCAGTTGGATGAAGTTCCGTGCAAATTTCAAAACGAATATGGAGATTACAGAAGGAGACGGGACACTGATGATTTGTTGAATGATGCGATTCAGTGTAGTGAGTGCGATATCTAAATATCATTGCAGTGACGGACATCTCATCCGGCAGTTTACAAGGAGTCTACAGTTCTGATAGAACGGAAAGGATATCTTAACCAACAACCAACTCCCTCTGGTCATTTTCTTTCTCTATCTGCTCCTCGATGGCATCTTGCATGCGTTGCCACTTTTCGTACGTTTTGTGGCATTTATTGCGATGCTTGACCCATAGACTTAGGTACCATTCAGCATCCGCCCTTTTGTCCAGCTGAACCTTACGCCCACATCCAACGCAGTTGACATACGTCCTGTTTACGTTCGTCGCCCACTCTTCTTCGCAAAGCCAGCGATAACGTTCCAGCCTCGACATCCTAGATGCACACTCTCCGTTCGCGGCCTTCTCACTTGGCAGACGTTTCAAGGAAGAGATGAACCTCCGGATATTCTCCCCAGCATTTGGACGATTCGTCAGCGAAACGGAAGCTTTTCGCATAAGAAGCCTGACGCTTTCCTGAGCTTTCTCCTGTGTCCGCGTAAGATTTGTAGTGTTCGGTCTAGGGGGAGGTGTAATAGGAGGGGGCAGATTGGGAGTTGTGCCATTCGGTCTGGGAAGAGCTTTGATGAGACGAGGCGGAGGTACCTCGGAGATTCTGTTTTAAGTAATCTGTTAATCAAGGTGATCAACGTATAGCGAAGAAGTAGACCCACGATTTCTGCGAGATCAAGGTCGCTTGGTTCTGCTTTGGAGCTAGAACTGGAGCTATCTCATACACATCCCCGTTTTCATTAAGCCGTGACCGTTTCGAAGAGTGCAGGGAGCTATGGAAAAAGGATCAATTTACAGACAATACACGAGCACAAACAAATACTTACAGCATGTGCCGTTTCCCATACTCATTAAGTAGTTGAACGTCGTCGTCGCCGTCGTCTTCAGTATAGACTGTCTCGTCGTCCTCGTATTCTTCGTCGGAAACATCCCTGCCACAACATATTAGTACGCCAGAATGACTTTTGGGGTCGATTGACGCTCACTCGAATCCACCAGACACCGCTTCTGAATGTCCGTTATGCACACCCATGGCTTCAAATTTTTGCCGATAAAACTCATACCGGGAGCTGGAGTCGAATTCGCCCGAATACGGTTGCGTGTACGTGTATGGCTGGTAGCTCGTATCAGAACCACCATCTAAGACTTGCGGGGTGTAAATGGTGGCAGGGTACGTGTGGGTGTTTATAGGTGCGATAGGACCGTAGGAGCTTCCCGAGCATTGCGGTGTGTCATCGAAAAAGCCGGACATGTCTGTGTTTCTTGCGAGGTGGAAGGGAAGGTGTACTCTAGGATGTCACCGGAGAGTAGGAAGTGTGTTATGACGAGAGGAAGTAAACCAATTCTCAGACCCTTTTATAACTGGATAAGGGGAGGCTTTGTTATGACTTGGGTTACACTTGATCGTGTTTCTTGGGCTTCTGCTTGGGTGTTACCATTGTTCGTGATATCTTTACATTGTCCCTACTTGTCGTTACCTTTGGCTCCTTTGACTTGGAAGAATGGACGTGAGAGTTTCTTTCCTGATACAGTGTCTAATAGGTGGCATCAGATGGTGTTGCTTGAATGCCACTCACCTTTCTCATTGTAACTCGCGAAGAACCGTAAAACCCACAAGAAGCACTGACATTGGCCTCTTTGTCAGCGCATGAAGAGTGGGCGAAAAAGGGGAAACAAAAGGACTTGTTATGGTCAAAAGTGGCTTGCAAGTGGTCCATACGACTTCGGGTGGCACAGCACACCTGCCACCAACGTATGAATGAATGGACCCAGTGCAGTTGTCTATATTGACCAAGAGGTTCGGCATTTTAGAACGATGGACATACACCTACGGACGTGGCATCGGTTAGAGGCATCGCCGTCGAAAAATCGATGCACAGACATGCCATTACATAACATCTTGCTATCTTCGCTAAGTGCATTCTTCTCCGTGATCTCGTCGCACATATAACCGGTTCTTCATTCACCACGACATGTTCATGACCTAGTCAGCATCGCTACTATACAGGATATTAATTGGATTGTCTTTCTGGTCACCACAAAGTCGCTTATGAAGCCTTGAGCGACGCTTTTGCTGGACGATATCGCTATCATATGACATGACGCCCGTTGGCGTCTCCTTCTTGTCACCACAAATTCGTTTGCGTAGCCTTGAACGACACTTTTGTTGAGTGACGTGTAGGTCTTCTAACATGGTAGAAACGCCCTGGGTGGTGGGTCGCTTCGCAGGATCACGCATCCAGCATCGCGTCATGACATTCCAAACCGCATCGGTGATCAGGCCGGACTCTGGGCGTTGAGGACGAAGGTCACTGTAGCCCACCAATGGAACGAAGTCCTCGTTCGATAAGTGAGCGAGGGGAATTTGGAGGGTGTATAACTGCACGGCGTGATGAAAAACATACATTTAGAATGCGCGGCACTGCTCACTTCAAAGATGGTCATGCTGAAGGAATATATGTCCGACGTTGGTCTGAGAGGTTCTCCAGCCAAGCGTTCGGGGCTCATCCAATTTGGACTCCCGATCTTCGGGGGACTAGTACGCTTCACCGTGTCTTCTTGAATTTGGGTTAACCCAAAGTCGCAGAGTACGGCGGTCTGCGCATCGTCTATCAAGACATTTACCTGAGCGGCCGAATTGGTCTCATCACAGAATGCGAGTAATATACACTTACAGCCTTGAGATCCCCATGTACAATTTTGCGTGAATGCAAGTACAGGAGACCATGGGCGATGTCGATGACCTGACCGGAACCGCGCAATTAACACCGGATCAGCGTATGCAGGTATTTTTGTGCTTACTATTTTCAGTCGATCGCAGTTGGAGTGAGTTTTGACGAACTTTCTCGAATTACCGTTACGAAGGTAGGGTGTAACAACAAACGGAACATTTTCCGAAGTATTCGCGCCTAGAAATGCTATCCGAAACGGTTTTTAAGTAGGCGACTGACAACATGATTGATAAACCCACGCAGGATATTTGGATGCCGGAGAGAAGCCCACATCTATGGAACGTATGAGATATAGGATCAGCATCATGAGATGGAAAACCATCCTCAATTTCCTTGTGAATACTCTCTGCGGACGGAGAAATGCCGGTTTTGAAAACTTTGATTGCTATTTTCTTTCGGTGCCAGACTCCCTTGTACACCTTTCCACTAACCGATATTACAAATGAATGAAGAAATACGAAAGGAAATTAATAAAGCTCACAAGGCACCTTCGTCAATCTGCTCTCCAAGCTCCACATCAGATGAATTGATCGTCCAAGGCTCGGTCTGGACTGGCTTGACTGGCTTCGTGCTCATTGTTGACAAATGATAAAGGGTCTTGGTAAAGAATCGCCGTTCGATATTATCGCAGCGGCCTTTATTTATTTGCTGCTGAAGAGTGCCTATCATGGTTATGACATTTTCGTGGTTGGCTCCTAACGAATACCGTCAGTAAAAAATATTCTGCAGGTAAACCTCGACGTACCTATCATTTTCATAAGCAGTATTTGGTTCTTTTCTAGCTCCCGGAGCCGACAAAGAAGTGCTGCTCGATCGGTTTTCTGAGATTTTTTGAACCGAGCTAGCATTTCCTGGACATTTACGAGGGAGGAGATCTGCGGAATGGTACTCATTAATAGAAGAAGCTCATACCAGACCGCCAATTCACGAACTTGAAAGGCATGCATAAGCGACAAGATCCGTTTATGAAAACCGTCGATCTGAGCCCCGTAATCGTCCTTGTGATACAAATTTTGTAAGAAATTCTGTTCTTTGACTTTATCCACAAAGCCGGACACATGTCTGAGAACGCTGCTCAAGTGATTGTTAGATAACGACCAGTAAAGATGCGTTTTCCTCACTCTTCTGTTTCCCGGAGGTGGGCCGATATCCGTTCGGGAATAATTTTACGGCTTTTGAGCTCCCGGTCCAGCACCGACAGCATCGTCGCCGCAGTACACGCCAGTGTCTCCAATTGCTGCTTAAGAGTGTCCAAAGCAGTAATTGTGGTCCAGATGAACTTGAGCAAAGCGTAAGCGTACGCAAGACACGGTACCGGCGTCAGGCTGAGAACAACGTCCATGGTGGGAGAGAGGAAGTTCGAAGGCGTGCTACTCTTGTTCCGCTATTTATGGCGCAGTCCGAGCTTCCTCGTGAGGACATCGTGAGACAGATCACCCGGCACTGTGGAAACGATGCACTATTATAGGTCGGTTATGTGCAAGCGACATAGATAAGATTCGTACTACCAGCCGGACCCGAACGATGTTTCCACCGAAGCATGAAACAAAGACTAAGATCGAGCTCGTTAGAAAAGGCGAAGATAAGGATTAAGCATGAGCCAGCAGCGGCATACCTATCTTTCCTGGAAGGCCAAGATAAAAAGTTACCGGCGGATCGCGTATGAAAACCGATGTTGGCCCATCAAAGTGATGATGGGGATCATGTCCCAGGGCTTGCAGCACAGCCATAGGAAAATCAGCCTCGTCCAAACGAGATCTTCTCCGGAAGAGAACATAACTTCCGATAGCTGCGAGGCCCTGGTAATCACATAAATCCGGAGGATCTGACCTCAGTATCCGGACTTGCACGCAGATCGCCCGCAAGTGCCGCATACTAGATCTTGAAGAGACGAGGGAGCAACTGAGGTCACGATGCCACTGCAACATTGAGTCATGTACCTGGCACGAAAAAATAAAATAATTAGCCGTCGTAAGGAAGAGGTTTTAACAACGAATCAACCAATGGTCTCGACTTATGTAAGAATCCAAAGCTGGCGAGCTTCTTGCAGACAAACCTAGACCAGAAAAGCGGACAGAGAAGAAGGCAGTCATCCGATGGTCCAGGCACCCCCGTGATCATGTTGTAAACACGGTATATTGAGAAATCTGTCCTTGGTATATATACAAGTCACTGAAGCGTCCATCGAAAGCACTAATGTATATGCAAATCGATCTTTCGCAACTGGTCGAAATGACCAGGCTTTCGGCACGAGGGGCATCCCTGGCTCTTTTCGAACGTTTGACGAATACATCTATTATGGAAGTTAGCTGGAACTCATGTCATATGAGAAAAGAAGCTTACGATGAACAGAATACGTGCCCGCACTTCGTCACGCTCATCTTCGATGACGGACACAAGCATACCGGACATGTTTGCTTCATGGTGGCTTTTAGTATAGGCTGGCGTTGTAAGCGTTTCTTAAGATTCTACAAGGTAATGTTAGAGAGTGTCAAAGTAAAGAGAATGATGAGGCCTACCAAGATCGCAATGCCAACCTCCACCCGGGACATAGGAGCCTGCTCCTCGAATTTTTCGAGGGCGACAGGATCCTCCCGGTTCTCCTCTTCATGCTGCTGGCGCGCCAGCTCGTCTTCCCACCCATCAGCCCGCCTCTCGCGGTCGCCTTCTTCGTAATCGCGGTGGTGACGAGCTGATTGCTCCAGATGCTGTTCACTCGCGTGAGCAAGAAACCGTCATCAAAAACGAAGGTGGACATACAATCTTTAGAGCAGAGGAGGACTGGAACTCCTTGTCGCAGTCATCACAATAGTGATGGTAATCCGAGAGGATTAAATGCTGAAAGGTAAACAGTTAGTCGACAGTGATGAGCGTACAACAAAAGGGGCTTACCGTCTTGAAGGAGTTGTTATTCAAGAATCCCCGTCTGCAGGTATGGCAGTACGGGTGTCGACCAGATAGGTCGAGATGATTCCGCATAAGCTCAATCGACCACAGTGTCTGGTCGCATTGAGTGCAATATTGCGGATTAAATTCCTCTTCAGGACGAAGAGTGATAGTGGAAGCCGAAGCTTCGCACTGGTTGTTGTTGTTTGTAGAGCGTAGTTGGTTGTGGTTGGTGTTCATGTTTGTGGAGGAAGAGGTTCCGCGGGGGCATTTTATACGAGGAAAGGGGAGGGTGTCTCACTCCGGAGAAATTGCCTCCGGCAGCGGTGAGACATTTGTAGACATTTATATTCTCCCATGGATGGTTGTAGGTCCTTGTTATATATTCGCTTCTTTGCAGATGAAGGCCACCTTTGTCATCCATGAAACTATGACAACTGCGGCAAATTCCCTGAGAAAGTACCACTAGATTGATACAACATCAAGAACATCAATAGGAGTAGCTTACCCCTCCGGTAGTTTCACACTGGGTTTCACCGGTGCTTGGAGCAAGAGCGAGACTTCGATATTGGGGCCGAACTACCCATAGGCTGGGAGAGGAAGGATGAAATCGACGAGTCTCCTCGTTGTATTTCGCCGTTGCCCCTCTAACGAACACCTAGTTTAAGTGTATGTGAGTTCAGGTCCATTGAAGACCAGAAATGAAGGATGTGCTATACCTACTCACCAGAAAATGTTGCGAGTGGTACCCCGCTTCAGGAAGACAGGGCGTTTAGCTATCTATAGTGACAGAGAAACTGAGACTCAGAGACAAGTTGAACATCGAACCATACATACATCAGGACAGAAGCTCAACGCTAGATGGCGAAAACAACCCCGACGAGAGAAGGGGGAAGCATTTTATGACCACTGGACACGCCTTCAGAAGAACAGCAGTCACCACGACAACGTAAACGTACCAATTATGACACAACCTCTTTCTCCTAGGGTTTTGTCGTGCATGTGTCCGCCAGACATGATCGAACGCGGTCTCCTGTACTCTTCAACATAACTAGATACGCAATTTAGGTGTGTTTTGTCATGGCAGAGAGTGCTAAACAGATTTCAGTAATGATAATATCTCTGATAAAATACATACCATATTATCGTTTGACTTTGTATTACATCCCTCCATCAAATCGTGTTCGGGTAACTCACACCATATATAGCGGATCAAAGAACAAGTCCTGACCAAAAGATTCAGAACATGGCCAAGGCCACAAGATAAACAAATCATACTCACATTGCTGCCCTGTATCTGGATCCAACATCAATATATCAGAGGATCTTCTGTCTAACTTGGCCGTCGGCTTCGTAGCCTTTCCGCATCACAAGCAACACAAATGGCCAGGCTCCTGCTCGAGACTACTGGTACCCCGAGTAGCACAGACGACAAAACCAAAATTCTTCCGCAGCATCTTGTTCCAGAGTCCTACACTTGTGAGCGATGTCCTAATACGATTTTTCAGAAGATGAGCATACGTGACAAAAAAGTTATACCTTCGAGGGCGTCGATATCATATTTCAGCCATGAATGCAGGACACTTCCAGGCTGCTGGTCCCGCGCTCGTTTATCTGTTTGCGTCCCGGAAGACAAAGTACGAGATATCGAGTACCACGAAAAGGTTGTGGTTCTTGTCTTTACCGAGATGGGAGCGGTGGGCGAGCAGCTATTGCGGCTGGTCGAGAAAGAGAAACAACGCAGGACAGTGAATTATTAACCATGATGATGGCCGTTGGTTGAAAAGATGGCGAATGTTTGGAAAATTCCCTTTCGGGAAAGGGTTGCACAGCCACCGTCGGCCTTGGTTGCTCATTCGGAGGCGTCGTAGACGCGACAATGACGCTGAATTGACGCGTCATCCCAACAAGACGAGTACATGACGCACAGATGTCCCTTTCAATCACGCGTCACAGAGACGATCACCCATCATGTGCACGGACCCTTTCCCCAAGAGTATAAAAGCCAGGGCGATATATTGACCTTTCTCCCCCCCCCCTTCTTCCTTTCCCCACCACCAATCTCACCATGCAACTCGCCTATATTTTAACTCGTGCATTGCGTACACCTCTTCCTTCTCTCTGGCGACTTGCAAAGCTGATCGCTTTGCGACTGCCATAGTCTTTTATCTGATACGTGACACATTTATAACGGTTATCGAATGATTCGAAACATACCTTCGACTTGGTCTGGTATTTATTCCATTCATGCAAGAGTCCAAGACTCACCATACCGGCCAGCGTGCCAGCCATGCCTTGGCCCGTTATTGACCATCAGGAATATTTTGACCGTACTCAATGGATGTCAATTGGACATATCTGACAGTTACCTATGGCTGACCAGGGGCTGTCGTGTTTGAAGCCTCCTTCAAGCCTCAATGGCATCGTATATCTTCCACTTTCGTATCCAATTCAGGCTATTATACCTGCTCCCCCGAGTCACCCTCTGTATATCTGCAAGCACTTTCGCCTATGTCCCAACCACACATTACGATAACATACAGACATCTCCACCACTATGCAAATGCAACGCTGGAGAGGATGAACAATCTTACTTGATTGGTCGCCGCTCAGTCTTGGAATACATGGCCTGAGGACCAGAGACCATCGGAAGACTGTCGTCCTCATTGTCTAAGCCTACAGAAATGCTAACGACCCAGATCAGACTCATATCATGGTCATGGTACAGCGTATATCAACATCGCCCAGCAGGCATCGCCTTGCAAGAACCTCTGTGGTTTCTCTTCAATCTTTTCGACGAGTGTCCAGCGCATATCCTAGAAATCCGATTCAACGGGATACTCTTCCTACAAGCAGTACTGACTTATGATAACAAAGAGAGTTGGCAGACATGATGATGCTAACAGCCAAATGTCCTTAGTCAGGGAGAGGTCCAGCCTGAAACAGTTCCTAGGTTAATAGCTTTCATGATATAATTGAATAGATGATTGTTCCCAGTTGCGTTGAGGACCAGGACCTGGCAATCTAACAGATTTCTGTCAAATCAAGGGCATCGATAATGCTATATTTTCGAAGCAGCAAATGAGCCAATTGGAAGTCCTATTCACAATTCCCCCTCAATAGAGGCAGTTTCAACAAGAGGTAATGAGCAAAACGACACTACCGGAAGGCCAAACAATCAATGACCGCTAGATAGACTTGCGCGAACACTTGGAAAGAACTTGACGTTTTAATTCATTTTATTTTCATTGAGATATATCGGTATAAAATGTGCATGATATAAAAGTAAAGAAAAGCGTCCATCGAAAGCACTAATGTATATGCAAATCGATCTTTCGCAACTGGTCGAGATGACCAGGCTTTCGGCACGATGGGCATCCCTGGCTCTTTTCAAACGTCTGACGAATGCATCTAAGACAAACTTCAGCTGGGATCCACATCACGAGAAAAAGGAACTTACGATGAACAGAATACGTGCCCGCATTTCGTCACGCTCATCTTCGATGACGGACACAAGCACACCGGGCAGGTTTGCTTTACGGTGGCTTTCGGTATTGGCTGGCGTTGTAAGCGCTTCTTGAGATTCTACAAGGCAATATGATGTTAGAGCGTATCAAAGTCAAGAAAACGATAAAGCCTACCAAGATCGCAATGCCAACCTCCACCCGGGACATAGGAGCCTGCTCCTCGACTTTTTCGAGGGCTACAGGATCCTCCCGGTTCTCCTCTTCATGCTGCTGGCGCGCCAGCTCGTCTTCCCACCCATCGGCCCGCCTCTCGCGGTCGCCTTCTTC
Source organism: Armillaria novae-zelandiae (assembly GCA_030435655.1). Classification (NCBI taxonomy): domain Eukaryota; kingdom Fungi; phylum Basidiomycota; class Agaricomycetes; order Agaricales; family Physalacriaceae; genus Armillaria; species Armillaria novae-zelandiae. The sequence goes on from JAUEPR010000129.1 coordinate 23,278, forward strand.
ATAATCGCGGTGGTGACGAGCTGATTGCTCGAGATGCTGTCCGGTCGCGCTGGTCAGCGAAAATATATCATTGAAAATTGAGGAAGGACATACAATCTTTAGAGCAGAGGAGGACTGGAACTCCTTGTCGCAGTCATCACAATAGTGATGATAGTCCGAGAGGATCAGGTGCTGGAAGGACAACATTAGACGACGCTGAAGGACGACAATAAAAGGGGCTCACCGTCTTGAAGGAGTTATTGTTCAAGAATCCTCGTCTGCATGTATGGCAGTACGGGTGTCGACCAGATAGGTCGAGATGATTCCGCATAAGCTCAATCGACCACAGTGTCTGGTCGCATTGGGTGCAATATTGCGGATTAAATTCCTCTTCAGGACGAAGAGTGATAGTGGAAGCCGAAGCTTCGCACTGGCTGTTGGTGTGTATAGAGCGCAGTTGGTTGTGGTTGGTGTTCATGTTTGTGATGGAGGAAAAGAGGTTCCACGGGAGCATTTTATACGAGGAAAGGGGGAGCTGGTGCATGATGTCTCACCCCGGAAGAATTGCCTCCGGTATCTGTGAGACACTTCGTAGACACCTGTATTCATCCGTGTACCTCTGTGGGTCCACGTTCACGCGTTCGGAATTGCCGTAAGCTCGAAGCAGGTCAGCCATCACAAGCAGAATCAGCGAATCTGTATATCTTCCGAGAAGCAACGCCAAGGTAAAGACCCCAAGTAGTGTATCAATCGAATACATCGATAGGAGTACCTCGCCCCTCCGGCAGTCTCATATTGAGTCTCGCCGGTTCGTGAAACAGAAGAAAAGTTGCAGTCGAGCCCGTTGCAGGAGGCCTGCCCGAAGAAGGGGGGAGAGCACGGAGTCGAGAACATCGACAACTTTCATCTACTTGTGCTTTCTAGCTTATGGCTTAGTGAGAAAGCAAACTGTTTCGTGAAACACGAACCATACGTCTTCACATACCAGACTGACGGCAGAGATGTGGTGAGCAGGGGGCATCCCTAGTCGAATTTTAGGCGTTAATACACACTACCACGATGAGGTTTCTTTAAAGAAACCATCGTCATTGTCCTGCGAGCCTCCGCAGGAGTGCTGTCAGGGTGAGCTTCAATTGAATACCGGAAACCAAAGTCAGCAACAATCCGCGTGGAACTAGAAGCCACATACCTTGTTATAATGCTTGGGGTAAAAGTGACGCTGCATCACTCGGCATACTCTTCAGCAGAAAAGGGTAAGATCGCCTATGCAGTCTTTGGTAAGTCGGCTGAAGAATCTTAAAGAGCGACACGACACGTACTCAACAAAAAATCCCTCTATGACGCCGGGCAGAAACTATAAGATGATTAAATTGCAGAATGAAAAGACAGCGATTCACCGGACCAAGTAAGCCAAGCAGCATCCCAGCGCGTCCTCCCCGTCCTTTCCAATCTCACAATAACGCCAGCGCAAATATGGAAGCATTGGACCATATAGAGCCGAGCGCTCGTAATGCACAACACACAAATTATGGTGCGATGCAGATATCCTACATGAGATCCAATACAGGATACACATTCCTCGAGCAGTAGGCGTACCACACCTCCACTACTTGCGTCCTACTGCAGATCAATTGCTCGAGTCGTCCTGAACAATCCGGAGCCAGTTTGACGGATAATCTTCAGGGGTGCTGTGATTGTGAGCGGTATAAATGGCGCCAACCTCTAGGTGGAGGGGTGACAACGCCAACGGTCAGGCTTTGGACTCAGTTCGAGATGTGTATGCGGTGAAGAAGAGACGGGCTTTCTTTGAGCCCCGGGTTGCGTAGCTGACTGGAACAGGCAATTGTCGCAGGAAAAAATAAATGAAGTGGACGACGACATACTGCCCACTGCTGGAAAGATTGTAGGTGTTTGTCATCAGCCTCTTCACCGTGACGAATTACACAGCCACCGTAGGTTTTGGCACGAATTTGACGCGACGACACTTAAGTTCATCGAAACAGACGATCACAGCGCCTGTCGCAATGACGATCCGCCTGGTTGAGTGCACGGACCCTTCTTCGGCTTCTGCCGCAGAGTATATAAACGTGCGAATCGTTCTTCGCTCTGCTGTCAGCTCGCCAATGGCCATCTTGACTCCAGCATGCACTAGCAATCAGATTTACATCAAGATTCAAGACAAAGGAGATGTAAAGGACTACATTGATACACTCTGCCTACGTGAGGAATTCAAAGGGGATCTCTGTTTTTTGGACACTTCAGCTCATTTTGGATGAAATTCCCCTTGACTCTTTTTGTGCCATGAACACAGACCAGAAAAGGATATCTCGACTCCTGCTCGATTATCTTATGAATTGACGATTTTCTGTCGACCTTAGTTGATCAATCAGTCCTCTTCAGTCACCGGCAATTCAACATTTAGAAGCTACAGCCTCGAGCGGAACGGGAGTCTTTATGATCGGGGGGTTTTTTTTTTTTTTGAAATTCAACGTTGATACTACATCAACGGAGTATAGATTTCATCGACATGCGTACTTGGACCTAGACGTTCAACCGCCTTCACCGAGTCACCCCCGTAGCCACAGATCATTCTCGATGACTTCTCAGATTAACATGGAAGTCCTGAAATCCAGAATTCGAGGGTACTTGAAAGATGATACCATTTCCCTTCACTAACCATGTTCATGTGAGAATTCACCCGTTTTCTTCGTTGTAATATTTCCCCCGATAACATCTGGACAGCGACAAACCATGTGGTTCGTACACACAATTACTCAACGTTTACAAGTAACTTGACATTGCCCGCACAAAGACCTACAGATTAGACTCTTCCAGTCATGATGATCTGTTACTCCGTGCGGGCTGGGCTGCGGTATGGGACGACCGAGAATCGGCAATTCAAGGAAGTCTCCGATTTCAAAATGCGCTCCGAGGTAATTATTTTTATTCATCCATTTGACGCCACTGAGATCGATGTAAGGGGGCAACAATTCGTTATGTGAAAGAGCACACTAGTATTCCTGTCCCATATATTATTGTTTATGATCCTGGCTGGGACAGAAAGGTCGGCGGACAGTGGATGTTGATGAAATATGTACGAGCATTATGATATTCTCTATCAGCAGACTGATGAAATGTCCTTTCTAGATCGACGGCATTAGCCCTGCGTCTCTTACTGACGACCAATGGGAGGCACTCTGTACATCCGTAGCCGACATCTGGTCCCAGCTTCTCCGATTACACTTCAAATCCATCGGGAGCATATATGAACAACAAGATGGACCCGAAAGTCATTATTTCATCGGTCCGATGACTTACATCGCGGACATCGGAAATAGTGCCCGAGGCTTCAACATCTGGACCATTCTCATCCACGAGGGAGTGGCTTGTAGCTGCTGCTAAGGGGAAATTTAAATCAGCTCGAAGGATTCAATCCGATTTTGACTACCAGCGGGCACGCAAATGGCAGGAGACTGTAATCGATGTGGCACAGAAGTCCCCTTTGCTTGACTCTGACGCTCTTGATAATGAACAAATCGTCCTCGCTCACATGGATTATTCCCTGCATAACATCCTTGTTGAACGTGCGGATCCGACTCGCGTCCTTGCGGTGCTTGATTGGGAGGGGGGGCACGCGCGGTTCCCATGTGGGCTGCGAATCCTGTTTTCCGATGGCCGTACTTCCTATCAGACTCTAAAGTCGTCCACCTTCCGCAGTTGATGCGGGTTCGGATATCACGGAAGCTACCTGGATAGGATTCTGCAATTGGGAACAGCTGTAACGATCTGGATATATATCATTGGGATGACTACGGGTCACGAATGAGTCACGGCGGACAAAATATGGGCCAGAAAACTCCGCACGGCAACATAACATCTTTCCTCTCTTTTCATTGACGTTTACATTGTCTGTATTCTGCAGACGTGTAGCTGGGCTAATCCATCAAAATAATCTTGTGCGTTGCTAACTATTCTGGCTAGTCTAGCTTGTGGTACACAGTGTTCCCCATTGTTCTCCATGAATAGTAATTACTATAAAGTTTTCTGGTACAATATTAACGGGCGGATATATCCATTGTACTGGAAGGGTGGTCCTCTGAACCGACTTGATCATTGGAAATCAAATGATGAAGCACACACTGACGGGGCATGCCCGTTTCTAATATTTTGTACTCGGTAAAGAATGCCATGCAATGTAGTTTAGAAAGCTATTAGTACCATACATACTAACCGGGACTGTGGCGCCAAACATCCTCTTCACATATACAGCTACAAGCTAAGCGCGGAACTGGCTTCTGTCTTATCGTACTCGTCCTACAGGGAAGCTGACTTCACTCATTTTGATCCGGTACCAGAAGTGGGCAATATATAGGTAGACATATCTCAAACAATGTGCAACCAGAGCCTAAGTAGTCTATTGTTATTCACCATGCCCTGATAACCCTATCTCAAATGTGATACTGCAATGGGCGCAGTCTAATAAGTATCATATCAAGACCAATTGGTAATGGACATACGGACAATCGAGTCTTCAGGTTTGATTGAACACAAGGCTATGCCATCCTTCCTGTCTCCAGAATACCCCGACAACCGCGGGTGGCTAAAAGGAAGGCCTTGAGAAAGGGGTTGAGTAGGAGGCAAATCGTACCTCGTTGGTAGCGTTACTGGTATCTAGGCAGAGAACGTTAAAAAATACAGCTTCTACTCCAGAGAGATGGCTTACGAGCGCTAATGCAAGTATATTTTCGAAGTCTAATCTGCCTGGGGTATTCGGAAATAACAACGGGAAAGACAACAGTGTCGTGGATTTTGTAGCTGTTATCCTTTCCCCAAATCATAGTGCTGTAACTATCAGGGTTCATAGTGCACGAGCAAAACGGTGTATTCGTCTTTGGAAGGACTTTGAGATGAAGGAGTCCTTGATGTTAATCGACGGATAGTGATGAAGTGCGCAGGTAGGCGGAGGCTCTACTAGGACAGAAAACTGGGTTTATATGCACCGTCTGGTATACCTCGTGACTAACATCGAAGAACCGGTTCGTCTTTAACGTCTGATTCTGGACCTTATCTGTGAAACGGACACTCTCAACTTCAACTGGAACTCAAGGTCGATAGGATCCGTTTATCAAATCGTTTATAGCTCCGATCGGACGGGCGCGGAGTGTAAAATTTGTCGACCCTGGTATGGGGCTGTGTGCCTTGAACCTTTCTCTCAACCAGCTTGAAGCTCCGGTGACTGCCGTAACCACGAATCTCTCTCGATGACTTTTCACATAAACATGGAAATACTGACATCTAGGATTCAAGGGTACTTGAAAGACGATGTCGTTTCTCTTCACTCACCACGATCATGTATGCTTACTTTCAACTTCTTCGTCGTAATAGCTTGCTGAAACCCCCTGAACAGTCTCTAATCATGTGGTTTGTATGCTTAGTTCCTCAAGGTTTACAACAAACTTGACCCGAGAGCACGCCGCATCATGTAGACATACAGATTGAATTCTTCCAGTCATGGCGACCTATTACTCCGTGTGGCTTGGGCTGTGGTATGTATGGACAAGAATCGGCAAGTTAAGGAAGCCTCCGATTTCAAGATGCGCTCAGAGGTACTTGCATATGTGCTTTTATCAAACGATGCTGATTCTGATCCAAGGTAGCAACGATGCATTATGTGAAGCAGCATACTACTATTCCGGTCGCCGATATTCTTGTTTATGATCCCGACTGGGACAGAAAGGTCGGCGCAGAGTGGATGCTGATGAAATACGTATGAGTAGTACCATATTCTCCATCAACGGATGTTTAATTCACCGTTCTAGATCGACGGTATTAGCCCTGCGAATCTTACCGACGACCAATGGGAGGCACTCTGTACATCCGTAGCCGACATCTGGTCTCAGCTTCTCCGATTACGCTTCAAATCTATCGGGAGCATATACGAGCAACAGGATGGATCTGAAAGTCGTTATTTCATCGGACCTATGTCCTACATTCCACCCTCAGGATGTGTTGCGTCGCCCGAGGCTGCAACATCTGGACCATTCTCTTCCACGAGGGAGTGGCTTGTAGCTGCTGCTAAGGGGAAATTAAGCGCAACTCGAAGGATTCCATCCGATTTTGACTACGAGCAGGCACGCAAATGGCAGGAGACTGTAGTCGACGTGGTACAGAAGTCGCCCTTGCTTGACTCTGATACTCTCGATTATGAACAGATCGTCCTTGACCATATCGACTACTCCCTTCATAACATCCTCGTTGATCGTGAGGATCCGACTCGTATCGTCGCCGTGGTTGATTGGGAGGGCGCGCGCACGGTTCCCATGTGGGCTGCGAATCCTATTTTCCGATGGCCACTATTTCTACCAGAATCTAAAGTCGTCCACCTTCGACAGTTAATGCGGGATCGTATATCACGTCAGATACCCGGATGGGAATTTATAACCGGGGACGGCGGTAATGACCTTCGCTTCTTGACAAGGCAGGCCTATTGTAGTTCCGAAGATCCTTCGATGTATGACACTGGACATCCAGTCATGCATCAGATGTCATGGCTAACCCAGCGTAGCATGGTTTACTAAGCGTTAATCAGCGTATTTGTACTCTTACTTTAAAGCGACATGTATTGTCTGTACTACTTGCTCAGGGTACCATGCACTACATGATGTTCTCCACCGGCTGCTCGTTACATGCAATAAAAAAGGAAGAAACCAATGACCATCCAATACCGTCTTTCATGTTTAAGCCTCATCCATCGCTTTCTGCCACCCGCATGCTGCCCATCTTTACTGGAATCAGATTTTGATCAAGGCAGAGGAGATGTAAAGGACTACTTGAGCATTCTACCTATGCGAGGAATTCAAAGAGGACCTCTGGTTTTTGGATATTTCAGTTCATTTGTGATGATATTCAACCTTTTCATACCACGAGCACAAGCATATCAGAGCAGAAAAAGGATCTCCCGATTCCTCCTCGGTTGTCTTATGAGCCTAATTGGTGATATGACAACCCTAAGTCAGTCGTCGGAAATTCAAACATTTACAAGCTACGTAGCCTCGGGCGGAACTGGAGTCTGTAAATTTGACTTTTTGAAATTCAACATCGCTGCTTCAGCGGAATATAGACTTTGTTGACGTGCGTGCCTTGACCCCCGACCGACCTCACCGAGTCACCCCCGTAGCCACAGATCACTTTCGATGACTTCTCAGATTAACATGGAAGTCCTGAAGTCCAGGATTCAAGGGTACTTGAAAGATGATGCCATTTCCCTTCACTCACCATGTTCATGTGCGTCGATTTCCCTAGTTTTCTTTGTTGTAATATTTCCCCCGATAACATCTGGACAGCGACAAACCATGTGGTTCGTACACACAGTTACTCGACGTTTACAAGGAACATGACATTGCATGCCCAAAGACCTACAGATTAGACTCTTCCAGTCATGATGATCTGTTACTCCGTGTGGGTTGGGCTGCGGTATGGGACGACGAGAATCGGCAATTCAAGGAAGTCTCCGATTTCAAGATGCGCTCAGAGGTAATAAAATTTATCCATCCATTCGATGACACTGATATCGGTGCAAGGTGGCTACCATTCGTTATGTGAAAGAACACACTAGTATTCCGGTCCCGGACGTCCTTGTTTATGATCCCGACTGGGATAGAAAGGTCGGCGGAGAGTGGATGTTGATGAAATATGTAAAAGTTTTATGTCATTCTTGATCAGCAGGCTGATGAACTGTCCTTTCCAGATCGACGGCGTTAGCCCGAGGGGTCTTACCAACAACCAATGGGAGGCACTTTGCACATCCGTGGCCGACATTTGGTCTCAGCTTCTCCGGTTACGCTTCAAATCCATCGGAAGCATATATGAACAACAAAATGGATCCAAAAGTCATTATTTCATCGGACCAATGACCTACATTCCACGCTCCGGAAGTATTGCATCCCCCGAAGCTTCAACATCTGGACCATTCTCATCCGCAAGGGAGTGGCTTGTAGCTGCTGCTAAAGGAAAATTGAACCCAACTCGAAGGATTCAATCCGATTTTGACTACGAGCAGGCACACAAATGGCAGGAGGCTGTAATCGATGTGGTACGGAAGTCACCTTTGCTTAACTCTGATACTCTTGATCACGAACAAATCGTACTCGCTCACATGGATTACTCGTTGCATAACATCCTCGTTGACCGTAATGATCCGACTCGCGTCATTGCGGTGCTTGATTGGGAGGGTGCGCGCACCGTTCCCATGTGGGCTGCGAATCCTGTTTTCCGATGGCCGTACTTCCTACCAGACTCTAAAGTCGCCCACCTTCGACATTTAATGCGGGATCGTATATCTGGGCAGATACATGGATGGGAGACTGCAACCGGGGACGGCGGTAATGACCTTCGCTGGTTGGAATGGCAGGCGTATCTCAGTTCCGAAGATCCTTCAATGTATGAGAGCGGGAAGCCAGTCCTGCACAAGATGTCATGGCGAGATGCGCGCTGCTTCTAAGTGGTAATCAGTGTCCTGGTACTATTTATTCAATATGCATGGATTGTGTGTCCCATTTACGCTGGGTACCTAGCCTAACACGGCGTCCGACCAGGCAAACGTCTTTTTGTTACACACAAATAACAGATTGGCGGGTTAGGGACTATCGAATGTCATATATGTAGGAGCCTCATATGGCACTCTGTATTTTATACACTGTCGGAGGACCGCCCATAGACTCAGGAGTGCATGCTTCCTCTTTTGTAGGTACAAAGGACCAAGCATCATTGTTTATTTACAACCATCATTCCCTGGGCCCTGCCCGCATCTATTATCAGTTCGGACACATGAGATATCATGCCGGCGTCTAGAAACGTTGGCCTCATGGCATAATGACCCTCGAATGACATCAAGACTCGAGAGTACGTGGCTGTTTTCCCTATTTCAGCGAGTTTCTCATAAAGCCAGTTTACCGGGCTAGGTGAAGGCCGGTAACCTCAGACAGACGTTGTTGCCCACCGGGTCACATTTACTACTTGAAGGCTATGAAGTACAGGATCCAAAGCTATTGATATCACCGTTCGCCCACTACGCAAATTGATGTTTGCTCTGTTTTGGTGTCAGTTCCTGAGTTCACATTGAATACGAAGGCCTACAGAGTACACTCTTCGGTTTACGAAAAAATATTCCTGCGTGTGGCTTCATGCTTGGGCAGTGGTGTGGAGCGACGGCATCCAAGCGGTCAACGTTGAAAGATTTCCAAGGGGCGAAATTGACAGTCACAGCCACCGTCAGCCCGGGTCGGACGACAGCAAGGCCTGGCTAGAACTTTTAGGTTGAAATTTGATCTTCCACCCATGTTCTGCAGGATCAGTCTGTGTTACGTTTTTCCTTTGCTTTTCGCTTTCCCGCTGACTTTCGCCCTCTTTGCCTGTTGTATCTATCGACCAGCTGATAATTCATCTGATGCCAGGATTGAATACCCTGGTTCGCATCCTTTATCACCAAGGCTACATTTTTGGATGATCATCGATCTACTTCGAGCAATGCAAGCGTTTTTCCGTCAGTAAATACTAAGAGTGATCATGTCATAGAACAGCTTCAAATCTAACTATGATATGACCGGAAAGTAAATTATCCCTGGTCACAGCTGCCTTTAACAGCTGAATGTAGACCTTATCTGTGAAACGAATACAGTCGAAGCCCTCTTAACCCATAGCGATCGGTGGACCCTCAGAGCTATGGGTTACGAGAGAGTATGTGTTACAGGGAGAGTCACATGTAAAATTGAAAAATTTTACTAGATTTCTGACCAAATCTTTAGGTTTATTCTGCCGTGTTAGGCATCATTGAAATCCTTGGAAAGATCCAATTCGCCACAAACACCTGTTTTCGGTGATTTTCCGAGTCCGGGTATCGGTTCTGATGACATCACTGAAGCGGCACCCCTTCGGCAGCGTAAAATCGGTACTATTCGGTCAAATTTTGACCCCGGGCCGGGAAATCTATGGGTTATAGAGATTCTGAGCGATGCTAGACTGTGATCTCCGTAGAGAGAGTAGAAGTATATTATTGACCTATAGTACATATCAATGTGTAATTTGACAACTCGAACATCATGAAAGACACTAGTAGCTGTAGGTGGGGTGAAGGGGGATTCCGATAAAAATTTCGGAATGCCTGTGGTGAGGCGGAATGGAAACAGAACGACCCAAAAGTACCGAATACAAGACTGACCTGCTCCGGTTATATCGATACCCGGTATTTGCACATATTTGTTTTTACTATATAAAGTAGTATGACCCCAGAGACATTCTGTGCTACATATAAGACAAGTAAAAATTCATTCTAGTTTATTTGAAAAGGAACCAATTTACTATGTATTTTTATGTACATAGATCTAAATGTGATAATTTTTTTTTTTCAACAATCATGATATTCAAGCAATAAAAATAAATCCTTGTGACTGCAAATAAGGACGCTGTGTCAAAAGTTGCTTACCCCTTTGCATATGGTACCCTCATAGTGTTGAAGGTTAGCATGACTAACTGCACATCTTGTTCCATGAGGAGCCAGTAAATACCGATAATGCATGAGTGTGTGGAAGAAGAGCTGCCTGAACTTTGACAACATGTAATGGTCTGTTCCATATCGTCTATCTCTTGTACTTTCTAGAACACAGAACCATATGTGTCACTTATCTAGACCACCTTCCTTATCTATTGTTAATCCTTCTACATTTGTTTCCTTACTATCATACCTTTACTACTGTCTATGGGACTACCGTTATTCCATTCCTTATCTTAAATTACCAATACAAGACCCCACATAGTTCAGTACCTAGTGGTTAAATATCCTTGACAATCATATAACCAATCCCAGTTCCGTTGTGTGCCTATCAGTGAACTTAGAAACAAGAACCTCGAAAATCTTTACTGAGCAATCTCATCAAGCTTGATAGAATGATTTGTCAGCACTTTGCCATCAAGCTCAATCAAATGCTTTGTCAGCACAGCCATTGAGCTCGATAGGATGCTTTGTCAGCACAGCCATTGAGCTCGATAGGATGCTTTGTCAGCGATTACCATCGAGATTAATACAATCCAGGCCCCCAATGATTTTGGCCCAAAAGAAATGCTAAAATTAAATAACATGTTCATGGGGAATGTATCAATTCATTCTATGCTTGACATCCAAAATTTCTTCATGAAATCTCAGTCCACTATATTTACATTTCCCCCCAAACTCCCTTTTCCCACATTGCACCCTTCCCCATCTTGATCGCCTTAATATACATACTATAAACACTTTTTGTATAACACACTTCCACACAATGTCAACTTTTTCATCATTGCTCCTGCTCTTGCATAACAGGGCTTCCCCCAGGATTATGATATCATGTTGGTCCCGCTCGGTGATCTGGAGGTAGTATTAGTTGGTGTTTCATGTCATAAATAATTCCAAGGGAATTCAAATTTTCCACGATTGCACTAGTTCATATAATCCATGACCTCTAAATAGCTCCTTTGGGGAGTATAGATTTACCCCATACAAAAGTTGTAGGTAGCCTTGCAGGCCCAAAGAGTAGTCGACATCATTTGACTAATCTTGGCCTGAAAGGCCAACTACAACTGGCACATGAGATATTGAATTTACACTCCCTTAAATTGATATATATGGATGTCATTGCCATTCATCAAAGATGTTGATGTCAAGACCAGGATGGTTCATTGAGGAAACTCTTGTGTCTGATGGTAGGAATTAGTAAGTATGACCTTGCTGTTAATGACCTCCCACCTAACAGATGTTAGCGGGAATGCTCTCAGATTGGGAATCGGAAAGTGTTGCACTGGCCTTGACTGCTGGTTGATTCTTTGGGGACGGCTACGAGCTGTAAAAGCAGTAGAGGACAACAAGTGAGCAGCAGAACCCACAGCCACTGCCATGTCTGCACGATGATGAGTGTTGAATGATAAGGGTTGCTACTCACCCGTTCATCAGCAAATATGGCTAATTAAGTCTTTAATATATATATTTTGCAATGCCTAAGTTTATGAATATGTGTTTTAAAGTGTTTGATAAATTTATTTCAAAAGAGAAAATATTAATATATAACCATGTTAATCAAATGAAAATATTAGCTTATCAGACACTGACATATAAAGTCATAGAGGGGTACCAGGGGTTCTAAGGCACCGATCACAAAAAGTTGAGCAGGTCAGTCTTGTATTCGGTACAAAAGATACCTAAGCCCGAGGCACGTCTAGTTCCATGACGACTCACCCTAACGAGCTTGCTCAAGCCTTCGGTCTGCTGGTTTCCACTCTTCGAGCACTCTTTGCTCCTCCACCTATTCCTGGAGTTATCGTATCACCCCCCATGTATTCCGTGTGCAGGATCCCTAGCATCTTCAAGTTCCGCCAATATCTTTGGAAGGCGTTGGATTTCCACCTTCCTAGCACTTTTACTATGTCTGGGTTTATGCCATTGACCAGGTAGTAGGTGGTTCCTCCGATGCGGAAGCAATGCCCTGTGAAACGTTCCAGGCCTATCTTCGTCCATATTTGGTTGCATCTTTTTAGGAATGCATTCCTTGTGACACATTTTCTTTCCCCTGACCATACTACGTAGGATGTGATTGGGGTGAATTGTTGTATGTTGTTTTATTTGAGGTGATGGTGAAGGGCTTTTATCGGGTCCATCTCTCCATGCTGTTTGCTAAGTAGTACGTCCTCTCCTTTTACTTGTTCTATTTTCGTGTGTGGTAAATGGAGTATCCGCGAGCCATGGATAGAGTGTGGTTTATGGAGATCTTTGCTGGTGGGGTAGTGCTTTGGATTGAACTTGTCTACCTTCTGGATTTCTGGTAGGAGTTCTCCTAGTCGTATCTGGGCATAGAAGGATGCCGTTGCCAGCGCATATACTGCCACATCGAAGTTGTTGGTTAGGTCTAGATGGTTGTGTAGGAATTCTAGCATTTCTTTTGTAACTGGTGGTCACTCGGGTAGCTTGTTGCCTTCTGGTGATTGTTTATCCAGTCCCATGCAGGTATACTTTAGTCGTACCGAGGTTTGGTAGGGAAGGTTGTGTTGGATATGGAAGGCATGTATGCCATGGAGTTTTGATTGTATAGTGTCTCCAGTCATTCTTCCTGCAAAGGAGGTTGTGAAGGCACACAGTATGTGGTCTGCTGCTGGGAATCTGACGTCTGCTGCGATGTTGTTTAGGTTGCAGAAGTCAAGGTATGCATTAAGGCTGCTGCGATGTTTATTTCTGGTGTTTTCTGCCCAGGCTTTGGCTATTGTGTCATTGCCCATGTCTTCTCCCAATCTTTTCATTGTCCCTCGGCCTTGTGGTTTCCCTACTATTCATTAGGTAGGTTCTTTTGCTGTGTTTGTTGCACATCTGTACTTATAGTGGGCTTCCTTGGTTTGTCCCAGCTCTGGGTTGTGCTCATTCTACTCTTTCTGGCTTCTTCCAGTATTCTGTCTAGCCTTCCAATGTCCATGTTTCCTTTGGGCTTGGGTATCGCGTCACGGTGTTGTAGGGTGATGAGGGTATCTGGTTGGAATTTGTTTGGTTTTATTATTAATTGGTTATGCATGCCGTCTGATTTTAGGTCGGTGTCTATCAAATTAATATTCTATTATCATTGTATTGTATAGAGTTTGCTACGAATCTTCTAAGATGTGCCGGTACTCTTGGTGGTAATGGAAACAGGTCTTTCCTTGCCCCAAATTTTCCTCTCGATGGGTCATCTGCTAGGTTCTCCTTCATTGAGATCCATTCAGTTGTTAACCAGATCTTTTCCTGTTGCATGAGCATAACTATCCTTCTGAGGATGTAGTTTTGCTGTGTCCCTCTTGAGTATCCCGCTTTGAGTGCTCCAACTACTCCCTGATTATCGGAGCGTATTTTGATGTGGACATTTGTGTATCCAGCTGATTTCAGGGTGCATAATGCTAGCTCGATTGCTACTATTTCTGCCCAGCCTATCTCCCTGCCTTCAGTTTTCCAACCCTCGTGCAGTTCCCAAGCAAGCCACTTCCCATTTAGCACTAATCCTATTCCCCATGACAATGAGGCATCTACCATCAAGGATAAGCCGAGTGGTTCCAGCGGTTTTTGAATATCGATTCCTACGAAATCTTGATCTAATTTCTCCTTCCACCAGGTCATGTCCTCGTGGAGCGTTTGTGCAATGGTATGTTGGACGAATTTGTTGTCAGGGGACTTGAAGGATCCTCGAAACCTGTATAGTGCCGGCATCCTCGACCTTCCCTCTGGTACTACCAAACATACGTGATTTAACGTGCCTATGATTGATTCGGATTCTTCCAGGTTTTTGGGGTTGCTTTTTGACCATCCCTCAAGCTTTTTCCTGTATTTTGTTTTCTTCTCTTCTGGTAGTTGCATGGTTTTCTTTGCTATGTTCCATAGGAAGCCGATGTATGTGAATTCAATGTTGAATGGCTTGAATTTCGATGGTGCCCAAGGCCAGCCTAGCATTTCTGCTACTTCCCATATCAGATCCTCGTTGTAAGTGTATTCATGGATGCAACCGGTGGCATTCATCTTGGGGTATCGGAAGAAAATGAAGTCATCCACCCATTTCAGTAAGGCTTCGACTCCTTTGGCTAACAGGATTTTCACCATTGCATCTGCGACTCTTCCCCAGACTCCTGGTGATGGTGAAGCTCCGAAATTCAAGCAAGGGTCCAAATGTATCTTGTTTCCAAGTCTAACTGCTGTGAAGGGTTGCGCTGAAGGGTGTACAGGCACATTCCGAAAGGCCGCTTCAACATCGAAGACTGCCACTTCTGTTCCTGGTGGTGCTTTCGCTATCATGAGGTAACACTCGGAAAACGTGCCCCAGGCACATTGGAATTTCTTTGAATCTATTACAGTGTTGATAGACATGGTAGACGGGTCTAATTCTATGGGAATACTTGTGTTCTTGTGTTCTTCGTATATCTGCAGCTTTATCTGGGTATTTGTTCGGGGGTATGAGTGATTGACAATGACGCGTAATTTTCCTGGTCTGGTTTCGGCGACGCTGAGTGGTGCTGTTCGGTAATTTCCTGGTTTCTTGGTCAATTTGCGATTTTCCGCATTTGTAAGGCTCACCTATCAAGCTCTGTAGTTCATCGGGGTCAAATCCTCTGGACAATCTGCCCAGGCATATTTCTTCTGCATATTTCTCGTATAGGAAGTTCAGGTGTGCCAGGTCCATGCAATGATTTTCAGGTGCGAAGGTTTTTGTTAATTTGTATTTTTCGAGACCGATAAGAAAGCCGTTCTTGATTCCAGCTGGGATGTCTGCAAATTCCTCGAGGACACCCGCATCTTCGAGCATGTCCCTCCATACCCAGTGTCGGAGGGGCATGACTATAGGGAAAATCTCCTCCTCAGTGGGGTTTTTGGGTGTTGTGGTCAGTTTCGCTGCAGAGAGAGCATGCATGTTTGTACTCGCATGCCATGGCCCTGCAGTTTTTGTTGCCATTGTATCCAATGCAGTATCCTTTGCCGCCTTGTTTGTCTTGCCATCTTCCACCTCGAAAGCTCAACCAAGGGCCCACTTGTCTCTTTGGGTGTTGGAAGAAACCGTGTTCATCTGACCCGCAAATCATGCATTTCAGTTTATTCATGGTCGGCATGTTGTTCGAATTTTTTGGCTGGCTGTTTCCGTAACTTGCTGGTGCTGCTCTCTGCTGCAGGTCGAGATGTTGCCACTGCTGGAGGGATGAAGCTGGTGTTCGGCTGTATCATCTGCAATTTTGCTACGCTGTCTATGGCGTGTGCCGATAGTGCGAGCGACCAGCTCAGCTTGATCGATTGGGTAAAGGGTGAGGACATGACGCCTGTTCCAAACCATCATTCTGCATGTGTGATCGAATTTTTGAAAGGCGGGGAAGAGCCTTCGTAAGCCAGTTGAAGTTAAGCCAGTAATCGAAGTACTTGACGTATTGGTCTGCTATGAAGAGGGTGACTCTGCTGTTGGGTCCATCACCCATATCTAGTTCTTCTTTGATGACCATCTTGGCCCTTGCTGCAGCATTGATCCAGGTATCCACTGAAGCGGAGAGTTCATCAGGCGCCTTCATTTCGTTCTCCTTGATCTTCAGCTTCCCTCCTTCCAGGATGATGTTGCTGGATTTGGATCGGAAGGCCTTTCCCATTTCTGCTTCACAGAATTCCCTCGAGAAGCATGTGATGGGCGTGTACCGCAGCATCCCATTGCGTAGGTTTTCGATGACTTCTTCTGGGACACATACTGCTGATGGGTTGAATGTTTCATCTATGTCCACGATACCGGCGTCCAGCTTGTCAAGATGAACTTGTAGTACGTTGAGCATTGATGTAGTCGCCACTGGTTTGTGGGTAGCCTCCTGTTCTGTTAATGAACCTGGTTCCTCAAGCCTGTCCTGTTCCTTGATTCTATGGAAGCCTGGGGGGGTACTTGGGACCATGGTTATTGTCTGGAGTGACGCTCGCTTGCGGGAGAAAACTGGGGCTATTTCATGTATTAGCCATGTGTAGTGTGTCAACTGTATGATATACCTTCTGGGAGTTTGAATTTAGATTTCTCCTGTGTTTCGACTGTGCCAGTTTCTTCTTGCATAGCCACGGAGGTCTGTAGTTTGAGATATTTGGTGCGTAATTCCGCTACCTTCTTGAAACCTACTTCGCCCATGAAGTTGCGAACTGGAACAGATTTGTGAGCATCGTGTTTGCTCTCCTCGTGTAGAGGGGAAGGTCGGTACGGTTGTTGGCCATCCGAAAAGCAAGTCTAAGGTAGACCCCCCCACCTCGTGTAGAGGTCGGGCCACTGTAGGTGGGCTTGTCCCATCTGTGTAAGATGGGCTTGGTTGTGAGAGCTCACGTGTATGTGACTCTCCTGAGGGGTGGATGCCCTCATCTGTGTAAGACAGGCTTGGTCCCAAGACGCACGCATATATGTGGCTATCCATAACTATGAAATTTGAGACTCACTTTCTGCTGTTTCGTTAATGAGTTTGTCCATGGCGGCTTCCAACTCTTCAAAGGCTTTGTTGCTCTTCGCTTGGAATAGCTTGCTGGCCTTCACAAAGTCCTGGACCTGTCGGGTGCTTGCCTCATGTTCCTCCTCGACCTCGTCCTTGCGCATGCGCACCAGGTTCCAGTCGGCATTTGCACCCACTCTGATAGCATCAGCATCCTTCTGTGCCTCTGCGATAATCCTCTCCACCTCTGTGTCGATGGTTCGTTGCCCATCACCTCCAGTTGGATTCTTGCCTTCGACGTGGTTCCCTTGGCCTACTCTGCTTGCCGAAGCAAGTCTGGAGGTTGCGGGTCTGGATGCCTTAGGTTTGATGTTCCTTCCCTTGGGTCGAGGCTTCATCATGATGGTCCCATGGGCATTTACAGTGGGTTCGACGACTACGGCTGGTTTAAGGGCTGTTGCTCCCCAATTTTCCGGTTTTTCGATGATCTGGAGTTCGGGGTCCAAAGTAGAGGCTGTTGTGCTGCCTTGTCCGGATCTAGTGCATTCTCCCATTCGGGTGGCCTCCAGTCTCTTCTCCTCTCTAGCCTTGACCCATGCTTGAAGAGACATGGTGATACCTCCCATGTCGCCTCCAAGAGCTGGCAACTTTGAGGTGCTTGCTGCTGGGTACGCTCGTCCTTTGCCTTTGGGGTCACTGTGTGTGCTCTTCTGCTGCTTCTCAATCTCTGGGGATGGCAGTACTGCTCTGTCTCATCTTTGTTTCGTGAGTACCGGGTGTTCTGGTGTAGAAGTTGGGTTGAGCGGCGGCAACAGGAGAGCCGGTCTGTTCTGGCCTGGGGATTGATATGCAGCGATGGCTTGGTATGCCTCATTGTCACCTTCGAATTCCTCCCAGGGCAACTCGTCTGCCGATTTCTCCTGGATTCCACCAGCCTCCACCATCTCAATTTGCGCAGTAAGTTGCGCCATCTCTGATGCGTTAGGTGGCCCTCCTTGGTGTTCCTCCTCTTCCTCCATGGTTTCCTCAGCTTGACATTCCTCTCTGTCCTCCGCTCTCACGTTTCATTTCCTCCATCGAAGCGTCGCTGGATCGACTTGTACGGCCTTTGGTTTGTTGACTTTTCGTAGATTTACTGACATGTTTTCGTACAGTGGCTTGTCTAGTCTTCGATTTTATTGAAAGAAGGCCTTTCTCAGCTAGGCGATGTTACGTTTTATTCACCTTTTTCCTGATTTTCCTCATCTAAGCGCCCAAGCGCTTATCTTCGTTAATCTTATCACCATCTTGCCGCACAAACCCCACGACTAAAACAGTCGACTACCGTTCCTTTACTACGGCTCACCTCCACCACAAGGTTACCGTTCGCCTTATTGTCATTAACTCGTTGTTCACTCGTTGTCGCTTACCGATGGACTTATTATTAGCACAAAGACTTTAGTATATAAGTAGCACGACTCTCGCTGTAATACCTCAGCTTCGAGCTATAGTTTATCTATACCAATCTTACTCTCTCAACGACTAGCATCTAGTGCCATGCCTTAAACGAGTCCATCGCTACAGCTCTACTCTAGTCATCGGTGTTCACCGGTATATGACTTAGGGTTTATGCTTGTTTGGATCACGTGAGACTTGGGTCTAACAGTTAGCTCGAAGCTTCCCTACGGTTCCTCAGTGCTAGCCACGACGAACCAACAAATGACCCCAGACTTAACAGAAAAACAAACCATCGAACTAGGCGTAGCCCTCCCGGCTGCGTTCCTCATCGTACTCTTCACCGCCCTCACGGTCTACGACCAGTACGACCGAATCCATGAATACCTCCACAGGAATGGAATCCTCGTCGGAGGCGAACCAAGGCCCGCCAGGAGGATTCCCCCCCTCCACTACCAGGCAACAGCAGACCCCGCCCCAGCTGCCACAAGGGCCCCGCCGGGGGCCTACCCCGAGAGCGAGCCCCGTAGCTCGCAGACCCAGCACGCAAGGAGGCGAAGCACCCCCCAGACCCGTGGTGACGCTTCCTCAGACGAGTTCCCCCTTCGCGAGGGGACAATACACACACCCGCTCCAGAACCAGCCCATGCCCCCGTGGATGAGCCAGAGCCAAGGCGGTCCTCCGCGGCCGAAGAATACGGGAGGGAGCTTCGGACTAGGTTCCGTAGCCTGACCCCACCCCCTGCCTATGCCCCAGCCCGCCCAGCGAGGGTGGAACGACCCGCCTCTAGTAGAAGGGTACGAATTCCTGCAGGAGCGATCGAGAGGACCAGTCACCGGCCCGCCGAGGACACCAACTCCGATTCCTCGGAGCCCGACATATTCGCCCTGCTCCGAAACCCCGAGGCAATCAGAATTCGAGCGCCTGAGCCCGCTCGACTGGTCCCCATCCAAGACGCCGAGCCCGAGTGGCTCGAGCAGATCGACAATGAGCTCAGTGGAGCCCGGATAGACTATGGCCAGAACTCGGGCCAGTCGACCGAGACCTACTCGGCCCAGTCAGAGTGGAGGCCTGGACCCTCCGAAGAGAAGACGTGGAGATCCGGGCCCGGATCCCCCTCGACCACGGACCGATGGCCTTCTCCATCGCACACGCACACCTACCCCCAGGGACAAGCGGGGACGAGCTCGGACTTTTCCTTCGAGCCAATGCGGGCAGAACCCTCCACCCGCCAGAATTGGGGCCGCTCATCAATAGGAGGAGCACAAGGGGCAGGAGCAATGACAGAGATGACGAGCTCGCCGCCCGACTTCACGAGTTGGAGCACCGCATCGGGAGGAGGGATGATGGATACCTCCGGTATGTTTGGGCCAATGAGAGGTATCGCCAACAGCGTCGGGCCCGGGGGGCTAACTAATTTTAATACATACATATCAAACCCGCAATCCAATCCGTTCGCTGCTTATTACCCGGAGCCACAATGGCCGACTCAGATGCCAGACTCACCACCGGCCCGAACCCGACAACAAGGGTACTACCCCTACCCCACCACAAGCCGGCTATTCGGCACAGCAGGAGATGACGGAATGGAAGGCACAGCGCCACAACCAGGCCCGCCAGGCCCAGGCCAACCAATCAACGAAGAAGAACGCCGTGCACGGGTAACCACGCAACGTGTGGAAATGATGAAGAGAAGAGATGAACTCGCAGCAGCAAGGCGAGCAGTCGAAGAAGCAGTCATTAGGACCAATGACTACGCCAACCGCCATGGATTCCTCCCGGACGTCGAAGAAGAAGAAAGGGGCAGACCGGGAGCACCCGACAATGCCCCCGCACCACCACCGGCAACGCCCGCAGCGGCACCAGTACCAAACGAAGCACGGCACATACACGACCGGGACGATCGTTACTCGATCCCCAGACACCCAGACTGGCCATACGCGCCGCACAACCCCCCGGTGGGATTTGGGCTCCCCAATGCCCCGTACTTCGGGGTAAAACCCACCCTAATCGCCACCCCGCGCCCCTTTTCGGGGGACCATCACGACATTCTCCACTTCGTCGGAGATAATCTAGCCTACTTCGAGATGTTCCTACCCTTCTTCCAAGAAGAGTCCCAGAGAATCACCTTCGCCGCATCCTACTTCGAAGGAATCGCAAAGGACTGGTGGACCCACAAGAGACCAGAGCTCTGGGACCCAATAAGCAGACACTTCAAATACCCATCGTGGAAGGAGTTCGTCGACATGCTCACGGCACGGTTCAAAGACCACGCCATAGAGCAGGTCCACAAAAAGAAGATGTTCGAGCTGCAGATGGCCGGTGGAACGGCAGAAGACTACTTCCAACAGTTGGAGCAGGAAGCCAAGCTCGCCGGACGACTCTCGGACGAAAGCGACCGAGGGCTGCTTTGCAAGGCTGTCGAAATTGGAATCCCAGACTCCTACTCCCGCGCAATCGCCGATGGAGAGAATACCCCCAGCAACTACCAACAGTGGAAGGCCCGAGTAACCAAAATGTACGAAAACCACACCTGGAAGCGGATCTTCGACCAAACCATCGGGCTCCAATACGGCCGCAACCCCCGAAAGGACAATCGACCCCAGAACCCCCCCGCCGGTGGACAGAACAAATCCACCGGTGCGACAAGTTCACAGTCGGCACCCCAGAGCGGCAGTAGCCAAGGCGGGGACAAGAAGACTAGCACCGGGACAACCTATGGAGGCCGCGGACAGGCAATGGAGATTGACCACCTCAGGAAGGAGGGAAGGTGCTTCAACTGCGGAGAAAAAGGGCACCTATCCAGAGAATGCCCAAAGCCGAAGAAGCCGCGACGACAAGACACTCAGGGAAGATTCACCAAAGCCGAGCTACGCACAATGTTACAGGAGTTGGAGAAGGAACCCGAGGAGAAGACGACCTCGGGCCTCAAGGAGGTAAAAGGCGAGGCCAGCGAGTGATCGATTCCACTCGGCTGGCCAAGGAATATTCTTCTGGTACGCATTCGCTCCCTGATGGTCGGACTTATGATACTTTTGTAGTTACAAATAAATACGCGCATTCCAATACATCATCTTTAGCACCTTCCACCGCGAAACCAGCAAGAAAAGAATCGAACCGATATGCTCTCCTCACTGACGACGAGGAGATGCCCTCTCAAGTGCCCACAAGGATCAAGGGGGCCGAACAAGGGACAGAGAGTCCCTCAAGTCCGCTTGCTAAGGTGGCCACCGGACCAGTCCGAAAGGCGCCTGGCTCAAGCCACAAGCGCGCAAGTTCAAAAACACGAGTAAGCGCCCAGGACCGGCGAGCTGACGCCCAAGGCACCGCCATTACCGCCACCGTGAGGGGGACTAGCCCTCGCCCTGCATCGCCCGGGGGACACGTTGAGAGTACGGACCATGTGACAAGCACGCGACGATCACGACCCTCACCTCAGACGACGCCTACGAGCGCTGTGCCCCCGACTTGCGATGTAAACGGGAGCGCGACACCCCCCGCTTGTATAGTCAGTGAAGCACGGCAGAAGGATGAGGGTGATGACCCTGTACACTCAAACGCTCACAAGGATCAAGAGAGCCGAAGAGGGCGAGAGACGCCCCGACCACTGCACACCACCATTATCGAAGTACCCGACGAGGACGACGACACCTCCTACAGACAATGGCTCGCCAAAGAAGCAAAGAAGGACGCTCCTCCATCCATTCCAATGGAAGGAGGAAAACGACTTCAAGGACCGCCTCCTCTCGACAATAGGTGGTATCGACCTTTCTCCGCAGAATGGACCTTGAGAGCGATCCAAGAAGCGCGCACGCCTAGTCAGGCAAACACCATCCTCGCACTCTGGACCCATAAAGGGAGGGAGGCCGAACACACTGAGGAATTACTCAAAGAGCTCCAAGAGGGAGGAGAACGAGCCAGGGAACGCCTGTACGAACTCCAAAAACCAATTCGATACATCCGCGCCACTACCACGAAACGAAACAGAGATCTGACAGTTACCGCCAAACTGGAACCCTGTTCAGGTGCTCCCGCCCTATCCGTCAAAGCATTAATCGACAGCGGATGTACGGGCAGTTCGATAGATCAAAAACTCGTCCGTCAACACGGCCTGGACACCAGGAAAGCCGCAGTACCGATCCCAGTCTATAACGCAGACGGGACTCGGAACAAGGCCGGAGATATCACGGAGTTCATAGAGCTTCGCATGAGCATTGGGGGACACATGGAAAGGATCGACCTCGCCGTCACCGACCTCAGGACCAAGGAGGTATACCTCAGCCATGACTGGCTAAAACGACACAACCCCGTGGTCAACTGGAAGACTGGAATCCTGATCTTCGGGAGATGTCAGTGCCAAAAGAACCGCTTGCCACTCCCCGACTCTGACCCTGACGACGCATGGGATGAAGAACTAGAAGAGGGAGAAAGCGTCCTCGCAGTAAATATGCAAGAAGAAATCCTCATTCGCGCCGTCCACCATGCAAATGACTTAGCAGCAAAGGCCAACGAGGGAAAACCAAAGAAAACCTTTGAAGAACTGGTACCAGAGCATTATCGCTCGTTCCGGGACCTGTTTTCAAAAGAAAACTTCGACGAACTCCCAGAACGCAAAACCTGGGATCATGCAATAGAACTAACTCCGAATGCCGCCTCCACCCTCGATTGCAAGGTGTACCCCCTAAATTGCAATGAACAGGAACAGCTCGACAAATTCCTTGACGAAAATCTCGAATCAGGACGGATTCGCCCCTCCAAATCCCCATTCGCTTCCCCGTTCTTCTTCGTTAAGAAGAAAGATGGCACTTTACGACCTGTCCAAGACTACCGAAAGCTCAACGAGATGACCATCAAAAACCGATACCCACTCCCGCTAATCACCGAGCTCATCGACCGCCTCCAAGACGCCAAATACTTCACGAAGCTGGACGTACGATGGGGCTACAATAATGTCCGCATCAAAGAAGGAGACAAAGAAAAAGCAGTGTTCCGCACAAATCGCGGACTCTTCGAACCCACCGTAATGTTCTTCGGGCTCACCAATTCTCCTGCTACATTCCAGTGGATGATGAATGACATTTTCAAGGACTTGATCGAGACCGGAAAAGTCACGATATACCTCGATGACATCCTGATCTTCACCAAAGACCTATCGGAGCACCGACATATCGTCAGGATGGTTCTCCAATGTCTCCGAGAACACAAGCTATACCTCAAGGCGGAGAAATGCAAGTTCGAAGTATTAGAGACCGAATACCTCGGAGTGATCATCAGCGAAGGGACGGTCCGGATGGACCCAATAAAAGTAAAAGGAATCGTGGAATGGCCGGCCCCAACAAAGAAAAAGGCGCTCCAGTCATTCCTCAGATTCACCAACTTTTATCGGAAATTCATAAGGGACTATTCCAAGATTGTAAGACCCTTAACCCAGCTCTGTGGAAACGCCCCCTGGACCTGGGGAACCGCACAGAATCAAGCCTTTCAACAGATCAAAAAACAAATGTCGGAAGATGTCCTTCTCACCATCCCCACGCAAGAAGGAAGATTCAGGGTGGAAGCAGACGCTAGCGAAGGAGCAATCGGCGCGGTACTTAGTCAGGAACACAATGGAAAATGGAGACCAGTGGCATTTATGTCAAAGGCGCTCACCGAGACCGAACGAAACTACGAGATCTACGACAAGGAGCTCCTCGCGATCATGCTCGCTCTCGCCGAATGGAGACACTACCTAATGGGAGCCGCAGAGGATGTGGAAATATGGACGGACCATCAAAACCTCCAATATTTCAGAAAACCCCAGAAACTCAATCGACGCCAAGCCCGATGGGTTACTGAACTGGCCGAATATCACTTCACCCTCCATCACAAACCCGGTACCCTCAACAAGAAAGCAGACCTACTCTCCCGCCGAGAAGATCACGACCAAGGGAGAAATGACAATGATGAGATCATCGTCCTCAATCCAGAGCATTTTCGGGCAATGATCATGCCCACCCACGAAGAACTCCGTTCTCGCATCCTCGACTTACTCAAGGAAAACGAAAACATAGACCCAAGTGTCCATGACTCCTTCATCCACGACAGAGGAGTCTACGAGGACGGCCCCAAAGGGGAAAACACCAACGTCCTAATGTATGATGGTTGAGTATACATCCCGAAGGATGCAGAACTAAGAGGCACCATAATCGTGATAAGCCACAACCACATCACCGCCAGACATCCCGGGGTAGCAAAAACCATGGAGCTCGTCCAAAGGACCTATTGGTGGCCAAAACTATGCAAGGACATTGAAGCCTACGTCAAGGGATGCGAAACATGCCAACGAACGAAAACCGACACCCAACCGAAGGCTGCCCCACTCAATCCAAATGCGATCCCCACAAAACCATGGTCCCATATCTCAGTAGATATGGTCACCGGACTACCCGAATCCAATGGACACGATGCCCTCCTCATAATCGTTGACCGATTCTCGAAGGAAATAATACCAATAGCCTGCAACATCGAACTCTCGTCAGAAGGATGGGCGAGAATACTCAGAGACCAGGTTTACGCACGACATGGAATGCCCACTCATGTCATCTCCGACAGGGGCCCCAATTTCGTCTCGAGGTTCATGAAAGACCTATACAAAATGCTAGACATTACCCAGAACGCCTCCACGGCATTCCACCCACAAATGGATGGCCAAACAGAACGGGCCAACCAAGAGATCATCAAATATCTCCGAATCTTCGTAGATTATCGACAAGAGGACTGGGCAGAATGGCTACCCCTAGTTGCATTCTCCCACAACAACAGAATTCACTCCGCAACCGGCAAATCGCCATTCTTCGTCAACCACGGAACTCACCCCCGACTCCTACCGGAATCAGGCAGAGAAACCCCGTTCAACAATCCCAGTGCCCAGGACTTCTCCACTATGATGATGAAGATCCATCAAGAAATGCAAAAAGCCCTCACCGAAGCCGCCACCGCAATGAAAAAACAATACGACAAAAAGACTAAACCGGCACGCGGATATCAACCCGGAGAACGAGTATGGCTGGACTCGTGCAACCTCAACCTGCCACGACCAAAGAAAAAGCTAGACGACAAGCGAGTTGGTCCCTTTCTAATCATCAACAAAGTCAGAATATCAGCATACAAATTGAAACTTCCACCGCACTGGAAGATTCACCCCACCTTCAACGAGAAATTACTCTCACCATTCATACCACCCACATTCCCCAACCAAGAAGTACCGCCACCACCTCCTCCAGACCTAATCGAAGACGAAGAAGAATACGAAATCGAGGAAGTACTAGACTCCAGAACACGCCGAGTAAGAGGAAAGAAGGGACAGAAATCCAAAACAACAACGGACTACCTAATCAAATGGAAAGGATGGACGAGAGAACATAACTCGTGGGTACGAGAGACAGAGATGGAACACGCACAAGAAGCGATAGAGGACTATGAACAACGCGTCCAGCATGCCGGACGCGTAGAGATAGCCAAAATCGTAACCTCAGACGATAAATACGTGGAATATTGGGAAATTCTACATCATTCCAACAACCCCCGAGACAAACCTTAATGGCAGTCGGGACGACTGCCTTAACGAGGGGGCAATGTTACGTTTTATTCACCTTTTTCCTGATTTTCCTCATCTAAGCGCCCAAGCGCTTATCTTCGTTAATCTTATCACCATCTTGCCGCACAAACCCCACGACTAAAACAGTCGACTACCGTTCCTTTACTACGGCTCACCTCCACCACAAGGTTACCGTTCGCCTTATTGTCATTAACTCGTTGTTCACTCGTTGTCGCTTACCGATGGACTTATTATTAGCACAAAGACTTTAGTATATAAGTAGCATGACTCTCGCTGTAATACCTCAGCTTCGAGCTATAGTTTATCTATACCAATCTTACTCTCTCAACGACTAGCATCTAGTGCCACGCCTTAAACGAGTCCATCGCTACAGCTCTACTCTAGTCATCGGTGTTCACTGGTATATGACTTAGGGTTTACGCTTGTTTGGATCACGTGAGACTTGGGTCTAACAGGCGAGCAGAGAGAAACGAGGAGACGGAGATTTCTCAGAGGTATGCTCGTGGTATGAAGAGAAAGGGGGAACAAGATCACATGTTCTCTGCAACATGTCTGAATCCGCGCGGACTTTATTCCAATCCAAACCGACCTTCATTCCGCTTCCACGAATTTTCTCATGAAAAGGTATGGGTTAAGGGGTATGGGTGATGTATGGGTTATGGTACCCATTTTGCTGCGAACCAAATCGGTGGACATCAAAACCTATGGGTTAGCGCATATTATGGGTTACGAGGGCCATGGGTTAAGAGGGCTTCGACTGTACTCTGAACTGAAACTGAAACTCAAGGGCGATAAGATCCGTTTATTAAATCGTTTATAGCTCCGATCGGACGGGTGCGGAGTGTAAATTTTGTCGACCCTGGTGTTGGGCTGTGTGCCTTGAACTTTCCTCTCAACTAGCTTGAAGCTCCCCTGATTAGCGTAACCACAAAATCTCCTCGATGACCTTTCACATAAATATGGAAATACTGACGTCTAGGATTCAAGGGTATTTGAAAGATGATGTCGTTTCCCTTCACTCGCAATGCTCATGTATGTTGGTTTCCATTTTCTTCGAAGTTCGTAGTAATGGCTTGCTGAAACCCCCTGGGCAGTCTCTAATCATGTGGTTTGTATGCTTAGTTCCTCAAGGTTTACAATAAACTTGACCCCAGCGCACGCCACATGCAGACATACAGATTGAACTCTTCCAATCATGGTGAGCTATTGCTTCGTGTGGCTTGGGCTGCGGTATGTATAGACAAGAATCGGCAATTTAAGGAGGTCTCCGATTTCAAGATGCGTTCAGAGGTACTTGGTTATATGCTTTAATCAAACAGTGCTGATTCTGATCCAAGGTAGCAACGATGCATTATGTGAAGCAGCATACTACTATTCCGGTCGCCGATATTCTTATTTATGATCCCGACTGGGACAGAAAGGTCGGCGCAGAGTGGATGTTGATGAAATATGTACGAATAGTATCATATTCTTTGTCAACAGATGTTTAAATCACCTTTCTAGATCGACGGAATTAGCCCCGCGAAGCTCTCCGACGACCAATGGGAGGCACTCTGTACATCCGTAGCTGACATTTGGTCCCAGCTTCTCCGATTACGCTTCAAATCTATTGGGAGCATATACGAGCAACAGGATGACTCTGAAAGTCGTTATTTCATCGGACCTATGACCTACATTCCATCCACAGGATGTGTTGCGTCGCCTGAGGCTTCAACATCCGGACCATTCTCGTCCACGAGGGAGTGGCTTGTAGCTGTTGCTAGAGGGAAATTGAAGTCAACTCGAAGGATTCCATCCGATTTTGACTACGAGCAGGCACGCAAATGGCAGGAGACTGTAATTGACATGGTACAGAAGTCGCCGTTGCTTGACTCTGATGCTCTTGATCATGAACAGATCGTTCTTGACCATGTTGATTACTCATTGCATAACATCCTCGTCGATCGTGAGGATCCGACTCGTATCGTCGCTGTAGCTGATTGGGAACGCGCGCGCACGGTTCCCATGTGGGCTGCGAATCCTGTTTTCCGATGGCCACTCTTCCTACCAGAATCCAAAGTCGCCCACCTTCGACAGCTAATGTGGGATCGTATATGCGGTCAGATACCCGGATGGAAATTTGCAATCGGAGACGGCGGTAACGACCTTCGCTACTTGCAAATGGTGGCCTCTCTCAGTTCGGCAAATCCTTCGTGCTATGATGACGGACATCCAGTCTTGAATCATATGTCATGGCTAACTCAGCGTAGCATGGTTTACTAACCGGTTGTACTCTTGCTTTAATGTAATATGCATTGTCTGTCCGACTTGCCCTGGATACTAAGCTCTACATGATCTCCACCGGTTGCTTCACAATAACGTCAAAGTATTGACGTTACGTGCAGTAAGTGGACAAAGCAATACCGATGGGCCAATACCGTGTATCATGTCGCAGCTTCATCCACTACCACACTGAAGAGTGCACGCTGCCTCTTTTCGCAAGTTCGTATGGAACGATCTTCATTGTTTGCATACACCCAAATATGCCACCGGACGGGACATTTGAATTCGATGTCATGGCAGCGCCGGCCCCCCGGGAAACCTTGGCTGGCATCATAATCCATCGAATGACATCAAGATTACATCGTTCCGAGACCGACCTGACTGTCAAATTGGGTCAAGGAATATGCGACCATTTCCCTTGGACCAACCTGTGAGGGTCTGTGATAAGTAAGGAGGTCTGCCGGGTTTCTCGTTACGACGACTTGGCTAGGGGACGGTCGGTAACCTATGGTCTACCCGTGAGACGCGTGGAGTGATTTCAAATTAATTAAATCCATTTCCTTTACATTTACTTCCGTGACAGTCGCACAGATGTCAACTGCCCATTTTCGGTGAATAGAATAGGTTCATATCCTGACTAGGGTGACTGCAGTTGGAATTCACCCATCGCCTCTTACGGTCAGCACATCAATCCGCGCTGAACCAGCCTGGGTCCGGTCTAGGGCCTGTACTAAAACTCTGCCAGGAATGAAGTCCGTATCAGCCAAATATTATCTCATTTCAGGCCCTAGCCGGAAAGACGTAATTCCAGTGAAACGCCTCTATATGATAGTACTCAGTAAAGGGAATTTTCCCACGTAGTCAGCTATCACCACCACTTTTTGCGTCGATAGATGGTCACACATCCAAGGTTCTTTCAGAAAGGACACGGCAATCAATGAGGAGGGGAACCGGAAGATTGAGAATTACGCACTCGTGCATCGCAGAGTCGCAGAAATTAACAGTGGCAAATCACAGTGCGTAGTGCATATTCGACTCATAAAGAGTAGAATACCGATGTCAGTGAAGAACTATCGTGATAAATTCACTCAGCATCCGTTCAGTATTTACCTACGTCGTGGCGCAGAAGCAGATTACTTAATTCATTGGATTCGCATTGGGATATATCGGTATAAGGTTTCCGTGATATATCAGTAAAGAAAGAGTCCGTCGATAGTGCCAATGTATATGGAAATCGATCTCGCGCAGCAGTGGTCAAAATGACCAGGCTTTCCGCACGATGAGCATCCATAACTCTTTGCAAATGTCTGGCGGATACATCTAAAATGAATGTCAGCCAGATTTTGCATTTAAAGTAGAAGGAACCTACGATCGACAGAATGCGTGTCCACATTTCATCACGCTGATATTTGATGAGGGACACAAGCACACCGGGCAGGTTTGCTCCACGGCGGCTTTTGGTATTGGCTGGTGTTGTGAAAGCTTTCTTAAGATTCTACAAGGGAATCTTAGAAGCTGTTAAGGCGCAAAGAATCGACTTTTCGAAGGAAGCGGGATCTTCTCAGTACTCCTCATCCTGACACTGGTGTTCCAGCTCGTCCTCCCCACCATGGATCCGCCTTTTCGGGTCGCCTTCTTCATAATCGCGATTGTGACGAGCCGATTGCTTAAGATGCTGTTCGGTGGCGTTAGCAACAAGCCGGCCTCGAAAACGAAGGAAGATATAGAATCTTTAGAGCAGAGGAGGGCTGGAAGTTTTGTCCGCGGTCATCACAATCAAATCACAATAGTGATGATAGTCCGAGAGGATCAGAGCGACGTTGATGTGATCCGCATCTGGTTCCGGTCCCGATCGGAAGGGTCTACAGGCAGCGGAGTGTAAAGATAGACTGTTGTGCCTTCCTTTCCATCTTCGCCCAGCTCGCCAAATAGCATCGTAGCCGTGACTACAAATCTATTTGGATGCCCCACCATATTCACATAGACGTCTTGAAGTCGAGGATTCAGGGATACTTACAAGATGATAGTTTCTCCCTCCACTCACTAAACTCCTGTGTGCTTGTTTCTGCCAGATATTTTACAGAAGTTCACTAATAACTTTCGCAAAATTTAGTCTCTAACCATGTGGTATGTTTTTCCCGTCGCTTGGTCTTTGTTTATGACATAACGTCCAGGTACGAAGACTTATAGAGTAGACTCTTCGGTTTACGGTCAGCTTTTGCTACGTGTCGCGTGGGCAGCGGTATGGAGCAACGGAAGCCGGCAATTTAAGGAAGTATCGGATTTCAAGATGCGCTCAGAGGTGCCTTCCCTTCATCCTTCTGGCCAATGACGCTAAAACTGTTATAAGGTCGCCACAATGCGTTACGTGAAGGAGCATACAACCATCCCAGTTCCCGATATTCTTTTCTACGATCCCGATTGGGACAGAAAGGTCGGCGGAGAGTGGATGCTGATGCGATATGTGCGTCGAGTATCAGATTTTTGGGTGATGTATTGATCTTAATCCCCTTTCCCCAGATCGATGGAATTAACCCTGCACATCTATGGAGAACTCTTACAGACGATCAATGGGAGACTTTGTGTACATCTATAGCGGACATCTGGTCACAGCTTATGTGTCTACGCTTCAAGTTTATAGGGAGCATATACGAACAGCAGGATGAATCCGAACGTCAATATTTCATCGGACCCATGGCGTACCTTCCAATAGCTGGAAGTATCGGCTCTCCCGAGGCCTGTACATCTGGACCGTTTCTGTCCTCCAGAGACTGGCTCGTCGCCGTTGCCAACGGAAAGCTATCTCCCACTTGGGATCATCCACCCAACCCCAACCCCGAGCAGGCGCACAAGTGGCGCGAAACGGTGATTGACACGGTGAAGAACTCCTCCTTGCTCGAACATGACTCTCGCGGACACCAGCAGATTGTATTGTCCCACATTGACTATTCGTTGCACAACATCCTTGTCGATCGTGACGATCCCACTCGGGTCATCGCTGTGGTTGACTGGGAGGGTGCACGCACTGTCCCCATGTGGGCTGCCAATCCATCGTTCCGGTGGCCTTTCTTGCTATCCAATGATAAAGTTAGCCACCTCCAACAGATAATGCGAAGGAGTATAGCGAGCCGGATACCTGGATGGGAGTTCGCAACCGGAGACGAGTGCGATGTGCTTCGCCTATTGCAGGTGAGCGCAGAGAACAGTGAATGGGATCCGTCGATTTATGACACTGGGACTCCATTCCGACACGTAATGTCTTGGAACGATCCGCGTCTGTTGATTTTCTGAAGACGCAACAGTTTTTGAAACCATGCAAGGTAAAGGCGTTACATGTTTTACGATAAAACGATATCCCACTGCTTTATGTTCTGTGGTACATTTTGGCAGAACGATTATAAATTTACTTTTGCACTACAAATGATACTGCTTTTACTAGGTGGCCTTTCAAAGCGAAGCTAAACATGACTCCCAAACGACCAGGAGAAAGTAACGGATGTTCCTTTCCATCAGGATACGGTCATTTTATCGGGAGGATTCCAGATAGAAGGATCCATTAATGTCTGTCAGCCGTCATGAGCTGAGGCAATCCAGAAGGTAGCTAGAGCTACCGGCTATATGCTTTCAAACGAGAAACGTATAGCACTCTGTTTACGACGCGAAAGATAGTCGGCACTCATCAGCCACGATGTCTTCCACGAGATCGAAACGAATGGAGTATCCCATGGCGGCTTGCGCATCCTGGCACGTTCAAGTTCAGTCAAGGAAGACTGAAAAAGCCCAGCCGGTACACGTACTATGCCTAATATTTACCGTGTTTCTCCTGGATAGCGTCCAATGATCGCAAATGTCAGCAAAGGGCCGTAGAACCTTCAGCTTGAGCTGAATTTGAAGGCTAGTCCCAGCTAGTACCAAAAATTGCTTCCTGAACGGCGTCCCTTCTAATTGTATTGCAGTAAAGCATTGCGTAGAAATATGTTCGGAAGCTGGCCGTAAGTTACGAGAGAACTGAAATCAGCACCATGTTGGAGCAGAAGACCGCCGGTAATTTGAATAATTATAAGACAGACCAACATGCATATGTACAAGGGTGCATCGCGGTGAACGTTGAAAGATTTCCCAGTTCGAGCAATGCAACTGTTTTTTCCCTCGATAAATTGATTAACGGAACAGCTCGCATCAATTCTGGCATGTGGCCGGAAATCGTATCGTCCCTGTTCTGGCCTTAGCTACCAGCCTGACAGACAGAGTTTCAATTTCGGAGTGCAAATTACTTTGACCCTGCCGGGGTACATACGACTTACAAGCTCCACGGATAAGCCTAGCGACAGATCTCCCTCGATGACCTTTCATATAAACATGGAAATACTAACATCTAGGATACAAGGGTACTTGAAAGACGATGTCGTTTCCCTTCACTCGCCACGCTCATGTATGTTTACTTTCAATTTTCTTCGTCGTAGTGGCTTGCTGAAAACCCCTGGACAGTCTCTAATCATGTGGTTTGTATTCTTAGTTCCTCAAAAGTTCACAATAAACGTGACCCGAGTGCCTATAGACCTACAGATTGGATTCTTCCAGTCATGGCGACCTATTGCTCCGTGTGGCTTGGGCTGCAATATGGGAAGACAAGAATCGGCAAGTTAAGGAAGTCTCCGATTTCAAGATGCGCTCAGAGGTACTTGCTTATATGCTTTTATCAAACAGTGCTGATTCCGATCCAAGGTAGCAACGATGCATTATGTGAAGCAGCATACTACTATTCCCATGGCGGATATTCTTGTTTATGATCCTGACTGGGACAGAAAGGTTGGCGGAGAGTGGATGGTGATGAAATATGTACGAGTAGGATCACGTCCTCCATCAGCAGACTGTTGAGATGGCTTTTCTAGATCGACGGCATTAGCCCTGCGTCTCTTACCGACGACCAATGGGAGGCACTCTGTACATCTGTAGCCGACATCTGGTCCCGGCTTCTCCGGTTACGCTTCAAATCTATCGGAAGCATATATGAACAACAGGATGGATCTGAAAGTCGTTATTTCATCGGACCTATGACCTACATTCCAGACACCGGAAGTATTGCATCGCCCGAGGCTTCAACATCCGGACCATTCTCGTCCACGAAGGAGTGGCTTGTAGCTGCTGCTAAGGGGAAATTAAGTGCAACTCGAAGGATTCCATCCGATTTTGACTACGAGCAGGCACGCAGATGGCAGGAGACTGTAATCGATGTGATCCAGAACTCGCCCTTGCTTGACTCTTCGAATACTCTTGATCATGAACAGATCGTCCTTGACCATGTTGACTACTCATTGCACAACATCCTCGTCGATCGTGAGGAAGCGACTCGCATCGTCGCCGTCGCTGATTGGGAGGGCGCGCGCACGGTTCCCATGTGGGCTGCGAATCCTGTTTTCCGATGGCCACTATTTCTACCAGAATCCAAAGTCGCCCACCTTCGACAATTAATGCGGGATCGTATATGCGGCCAGATACCCGGATGGGAATTTGCAATCGGAAACGGCGGTAATAACCTTCGGTATTTGGAAATGCAAACGTCTCTCAGTTCGGAAGATCCTTCGTGGTATGACAACGGGCAGCCAGTCATGCATCGTATGTCATGGTTAACCCAGCGTAGCATGGTTTACTAAGCGTTAATCCGTGTACTTGTACTTTTACTTTATTGTGATATGGATTGCCTATCCTATTTGATCTGGGTACCAAGCACTCCACGATGTCCTCCACCGTTTGTGGGACGCTATTCTCATAATTGCACTGACTGCGAAGCCTCAGTGCAAAAGCGGTGAATCCAATTAGCAATCCCTCGAGCAGATTCTTCTTTTGCCCAACCTATTGTTGCTCTTAGTCGACCGCAGGCCTTTACAAAACGCACGGATACTTACGAGTATCGCCAACATTGGGGTTACCTCTCAGAGCAAAGCCGTGCTTGACGCCCGAAAAGACCTGGAAACAGTAACTGGCCTTTATTTCGATCAGAATATCTTCAGCACGTCGACGGGACTCCAATGGGAAGGTACGATCAGTTTCTATTAGTGATTGTAAGATGAAGTGATTTGGAAGCAGTAAATGGTACGTGCCCGCGCAAGATAACAGTACAGGCCCTGACTCAGAAGTATCAATCCCGAGGCTTCAGAAAAAGAAAAGGGGAATACGGCCTTACTCTTGATATTCTTGAAGTGATCTTCAGTAAGGAACGCCGGATGTACGATAGCGCCTAGTATTCAATACGTCAACAGATGTATTTCCAGAAGGATATCTTTTAACTTACCAGCCACGATATCTCCGCAAGCCGCGAGATCCAAAACGAATGGAGCACCAAAGCAGTACCCCACAGCCGAGTACTGGGTGTCCTCGCCTGGCCGACTGAGTCAGTTTGAAAAAGTGTAACAAATACTACACCGCTTACCGTATTTTTCTCGAATAGCATTCAGCCATCCCGGCATTAGCTCTTTGGCTTGAAGCTTCGACTTTTCCAGCCAAGCTGGTCTATCGAAGTCCGGCTCCGTGTGTATATACACGGGGTCTCCGAGGAAATAGTCAACACCCACGACGATAAACCCTGTCATGGTCCGTTATCACAAAGTTACTGCGCACGACAGAGAACGAACCTTGAGAAGCAAAATAATCTTGAACAAGCTGGTTGTTGATGTACAATGGGCCGTAGACGTCAGCCAAGAACATTACAACCTTCGTCTTATCAACGGTCTTAGCAGCCTGGGGCTCGGAAACATAGGTTGGTACACCAGAAATGATGACGACCTTGCCCGCTGGTGCCCCTTCATGCTTTACTGCAGTAAAACAGCATTCTCCGAGACCCCCTGCGAGAATTGGAGTCTGAGAGGTCATGGTGGCAATTTGAATTTGAGAATGGACAGTTGGAACAGAAGAAGTTGAATCGATGGCCCCAAAGGTTTTCCGTGAGGTCCGAACAGCTGATCTGCCAAGTCAAGTGCAAAGAGCAGCGATACTTAATCGTGCTTCCCTCTTGGTTAGTTGACAGGATGTCCACTTAGCGACAGATTTTCGCGGTATCATGACCGCGGTCATTTAATTTTTCCTGCATTCACTCGATCCTATCCACGATTGTCACTGTTCGTTCGGAGTGCAGAGACTGAACAGTCCGGAGAATAGGAAACGGCAGATTTGAGCGAAAAAAAATTTATGAGCTGTCCTCTAGTGCATGTTTCCTCACCAAAAATCAGTCGCCAATAGGCCAGAAGAAAAGGACAAAGCGAGGTAGGCTACTGACTTTGTAGCATCGTCCAAATGTTACGAAAATGCCATTGAGCATGTGAGAATGTCGATGCACTAGTGGACCGTGGTCCACTAGTACTGGCACCTGCCAGAAAGGGGCTTCTTCGGGCCGAAAAATTCCCGTTAAAAAGGCCCGAGATCACGGGATATGACCGCGGCTCTGAGTAATCGATATATTCTCTCTCGTCTCTCGCAGTTTCTTTACTCCATGCTGACTCCTTGTCGCTCAGTAAGTCTAGTCTACACGCATTTTTATTCCTCAGTATTTCTCAGCCCTTTCAAAGAGCCTGTGATTGACTGCCATGACCACGCTGCCACAAGAGCTTGTCGAAGTAATCGTCGACTTCTTGAAAGACGATAAGCAAACCCTGCGGTCCTGTCTTCTTTCCGCTCGCTGTTTCGTTGAGCGCGTGCGGACACACCTATTTCACGATGTGACTATTTCTTCCCCCCAATGCTTAACAGTACTTCTCGCATTATTCGAATCATCACCCAGCCTTCCGGCTATGATTAGGAAAGTGGATTTTATCGGCCAGTCGTTCATTGCCCCTGCAGATTGGATATTCATCGATATTGAAATTCAACGCGTCTTTAAATCCCTCTCCAATGTCGAGGAAGTCGTGATTGAAGATGTCATAATTTCTCGACTGACCGAGATTCTTCGACCTTCCAACACTTTTCCATCTAAAACACACATACGGCATCTCACTCTTGACGACGTCATCATGGGAAGTGGAGACGACCTTTTTACGTTACTATGCAATCTCCCCTCCCTTAAATACCTCAATTCCGGCTTGGTTCTCTTCCGGGATCTGCGTTCGACCATGGCTACTCTCCATTCCCCACCGCAACAACTACGTCTTGAAACACTCGAGTTATCGGTTAATGTCAATCATTCAGTGGTGATGTTCCTACTAGAACATCTCACTGACATACTCTCGACCTTGAAGCACTTACGTGTCGCATGTGTGAACGTCGGCGAGCTTCAGCTCGTCAGACTCATTCTTTCTCAGACCCGCGAGTCCCTCAGGACAGCGTACATAGGTCCTATGATACTTGGAAATGCAGAATCAGCACAGCATGGTAAGTATTCTTGACCGGTCACGAATACATTTCAGTACTTATTACCCCGCTACTCAGTCAATGACCCTATCCTTCTTCTATCCCTTAGTCATATCGAATATCTGACAATAGTCATTGACGAAACAGATCCACACACTTCTGCACTCAAATACTGGACCGAGAACTTCGCTACGGATGACGAAGATTTTAATTTGAAGGATCTCACAATTAATTTGAAAGTTCAGGTCGAACGATCAGATTCCACTTTCTCCGCGTCCTTTCCCATGGCGGCGCAGTGGTCAGCCCTGGAAGCCGCCCTCTGCCGCTCTCAGATGAAGAAACTTTGCAGAGTGAAACTAAGGCTTGTCGCTAGCCCCGAAGGGTTTGAACATGATCCACAATTGGAGACTCTCTTCTTTCGCTTGAAGGATATCATAGAGAATAATTGCCAGTTATTGATGAGTCGCGGTCTCCTACGAGTAGGCAAGTCGCTCAGCTTCACATTAGACATCAGTCTGACTGTTATTTACTAGATTTCTGAACACTAAACCGAAACTTGACCAAATTGTCTTTTCTTTCTAATACAATGGAATGAATAGTCACTTTTTACACGTCGATCAACATGCATCAAAATGTCGAGGTTCTTTACCAGGCGTTCCAAACGCTATATCAGCTCGTCAGTGATGCAAGCAGTCTAAAATACGCAGCGCCGCCGCCTCTCTAAGTTCTGTCTACTGCTATTCGTTCGATCTATCTCCTTGCTTGCCCAATACTGTTCTTCCGTCTAGACGGAGTTTCCAGAAATAGAACTCTGTCTATTTGCTGTATGAAGCGTTCCTGTTGGCTTTTTAATAGACAAAAAAACCCTGACTTGTAGCAGAATTACAGGTGCGTTGGATTTTGATTATATAGTCCGGTTCTTCGTGATGAATAGGCTTACCATATACCCTACAGAATCTGTGAAAACACGGTCGCGGTTCGATGGAAAGGCGCCCCATTGCGAGGTTTCTTTCGCAGCGCCCGATGAATACCTGCTAGTACCTGCAGAGACAAGGCCCAACGGCGAGACTCTGAAATCACCAGAATGTACTCTGGATAAACAAGTTCGTGAATGTTAATTGCTTCAAGCACTGAAAATTGGCGGACTTTCAGGTATGTTTCAGTTCTGTTGTCGATATCGTCACCGGGACTCATTGAGATGATCTGTCGTATCCTAACGTTATGGCGTACCCTGCTGTAGTTTGCGACAGTGGGTCTAGTCTCTAAGGCGATGGTTGCTCTATCCGCTGTGACACTGTCAGAAACCATCAAGTGAAGTTCTCCACTTTAATTTCCGCGTATCCTTATCTACGGTACCAGAAAGAAGCTTATGATTCATACATAGATGATGCCGATCACCGACCAAATCCGCAATATCGCGATCTCGTGCACGGAACAATCCTTAGTGTTACAAAAGGGGATTCGTCGCGGACTGTGGTCGACATTGAGACATTGAGTTCGGCTGGTGTGCGCTGCGACACGAGCATAGCGCTGTACACAGTTAATGCCACAAGGCGCTAATTGTGCTGTTCGCTTTGACAAAATCGCCTTTCTGTCCACGTTTTTACCTTCCGCCCACCACGACGAGCAGCCCATGCATTTACCTCTCTGACCTGTACCACCAACCCCCAGGTGAGGCATATTCTGTTATCCTTACCCCACGTACCCTCTTTACAAGAGAATTGTAACCGCAAGGTCAGTATTTAACATACCTTGGTCTCAGAATGTTATGTTGATGAGCTATATGCATTACATAGCTCGATACTGACGACAACAGCGATGTCGACTACAACGGCAATGGCTGAGGCTTGGACGAAAATAAAAGAATTCTTCAAGCTGAAGAATATCATTGCGTCCATCCGAAGCATCGAGCTAACCTTCTACCGCATTCATTTCATAGCCTTCGTCTTTATTCCGCTCCTATTCTCAGGAATATTTTACGCCTTCAATGGCGAATTCCATATCAACTACCTGGATTCGCTCTTTTTATGCTACTCCGCAATGTCATTGACTGGGCTATCGACGGTGAACCTGTCGACACTGTCCGTGTACCAGCAAGTCGTGCTCTACTTGCTGATGATGATGGTGAGCAAGTACGTCGATGGGTAGTAATAACATTCTGATGGATACAGGGCGATATCACGACCGTATCGTGGATCATGGTGCTGGTGCGAAAGTGAGCGAGCTTCGCTGTCATGCTATTTACCTGACACTTTGCAGACACTATTTCCGAACACACTGTGAAAATCTCCCAGACCGATTGAATATTTTCCCTTCGCGCAAGGCTTTACTTGCGTCCATTTCTTCTCCCGTCGCCGCCTTTAGGCCTCGCGATGTCATTCCGGTAAACGGCGAATACGTCCCGCAGCTCGATTTCCATCAGCCCATGCCGGCGGAGATGATCTCCCCAGCAACCAAGTCCGACGAGACGGCGCAGACTCTCGTGAATGAACAAAGAAACGGGGACGGCCATGGCGATAACGTGCTTTCCGACGTTCACACGTTCACCTCATCGTCCGGCGCAGCCACCCTTCCCCTTTCACCCGTCCAGAAATATCCCTCGGCCCACCGTGTCGTAAACTTTGACCTCACGACTTCAATGACTCCGTCTATGCGCGAGGGAGGGACGAGCGTTGTCCGCACCGGTATTCCGCTCTCGGCAAGATGCATGACGGTTCTAACCGGCCGGGATACATCTGGAAATATGCGTGGACTATGGAGGGACGGGCCCGGATCCATGCAGTTCCTCAAGAAACTGTTGAAGTCGATTCCAGGTGCATATAGGAAGTTGCAACGCAAGATGATTATACCATACAAGTCCACTTTTGGGACTAGCAGGCCCAAATGGCTTAATTTTGACCTAGACATTGGGCGGAATTCAAACTTCAATACCGAGACATTGACAAACGGAGAGCTGGAGATGATTGGAGGTGCTGAGTATCGAGCGTTGAAGGTTCTCAGTTATCTTGTACCCACGGTGCGCGCATCAGCCTCCATCAGAGAGCTTTTTTGACCCCCATCTAGTACTTCGTGGCAACCCAGATTATCACTTATCTCGTATTTGCCCCTTGGTTATCGATTACTTCGAGATATGATAATGTATTTGAGGCCCAGCCCCGTCTCGTCAAGAAGCCATGGTATGGAAATCTGCATATATTACACTCGATCTTCATGATAATCTTCCTAGGTTCTCCCTCTTCCAAATTATGGCCGCCTACACAGGGGGTGGTCTATCCTTGGTTGATCTGTGAGTCGAGTCGCACACATGCGTGCCAAGGGTGCTAACTACACATTATCAGAGGGATGCTGCCTTTCCAGACCGCGTATCTCTTCGCCTGTGAGCTCTCCACTTCTATCCGATTGCGTACTTCATGAGAAATGAGAATATACAGTTGCCTTGATGTTTCTCCTCTTAGCAGGAAATCATGCCCTGGTGCGTTCACATACCGTTGTCGTTAACTATTTGTACTGACTCCTAGTATTTTCTGCAGCCTATAATGTGAGTTTCTGGAGTTGAATGATGACTTGTTGACGATTCCTTACATATTTTCCATAAGCATGAGACTCATAATGCAAGTATTCATCCATTTCTTTATTTTCTGAGACTAGTAATGGTCTTCTAGATGGATATGTTCCAAATTTACCAAACCAGGGTCGGATCTTGATAAAGCATTGGATTTCCTTCTTCATCACCCTCGACGGTAAACCGGTCTTCAGCGGTATTGTCATGTATAGCTTACTTTGATGACAGGTGCTATCTCTACCTGTATGAATGCGCTCCTTGGTGCTTGAAGAGAAACAGACCTCCTCATATCTCCGCTTAGATTTCCCAGTCATCAAACGTGGTTCTTGATGATTGTCCTACTCTTGATGAGGTTACTCGCGTCTCTTCGTCAGGCCCAAGATCCGCTTTCTGACATCCTTCTCATTATAGTTTCGTGGAATGGGTTGCGTTCGAGGTGTTGAGTACGATCGGTCTCTCTCATATTTTCGTGCAATTGTTCTGATGACCGTCAGATACCGGATTGGAGTTTTATGACACTATGCCGACTGGGGTTAAGATCGTGTCGGGCTTGTTCCAGGGACTGGCTGCTCGTGCATCCGGATTTGCGATGGTCCCTTTAGCTTCAATTGCCCCTGCCATCCAGTACGTTTTGGCTGTAATTGCTCGCTCATTTGATTTGGACGTCCCGTAGATTCTTGTATATGGTAATGATGTACATTGCGGTATTTTTTCTATTTTAATTCTACTTGTTCTGCCTATATAACGGTGTTTTAGGTGTACCCCGTAAGACCTCCGTCCGATATTGATGGTGTAAATTCTGAATCTATTTCTCTCTAGGTCGCAATGAGTATTCGTACGACCAATACGTAGGTGTTAGCATGGCTGAAAGAGCGTGCTTCTAAGTTCATGACATTAGATACGAAGAAGGATCGCTCGGTGTGTTCGAAACTCCACCTCTTGACGAGGAAGAATTTGAACACAAACACAAGGAACTTGTGTATCCTAATGACAGGGTGCCTCGCCAACGTGTGAGGAGGTACTTAGGGTGGCACTTACGCAGACAAATGTCTGACGGTGAGTCTATTCCTGGTTGACGCTATAGAGGGATATCTCATTTGGCACGGAAGACATCTGGTGGATGTTCTGGGGCATCCTTCTTGTCACCATTATCGAGCGAGGCAACATTATGGATGAGAATAAGAAGTGGTTTGATTTATTCCGAGTTCTTTTCGAGCTGGTCTCTGCATTCAGTGGGATTGGGCTGAGTCTCGGGCTTCCTTCAGTATAATTTTGTCCTCAGTTTCGGTTGCGATGCAATGCTGATGTTGGATACAGGATAATATGTCGTTCGTTGGTGCAATGAGACCGCTGTCGAAGCTGGTCATTATCGTGGTGATGTGCATCTCTGCAGTAAGTCATTTGAATGGAAATCACTAATAATCTGTGCTGCCAGGGTACGTGGACGACATCGCGGTCTGCCTGTGGCTATTGACCGAGCAGTAAAGCTTCCTCATGAGCTCATGACAAAAGGTAAGGATGTGGGGAAGGAGGTCAATACCTCTGAACCAGTGGAAAATATTGTTGTTGCATGATCTCGTGATATGTTATATATTTTTGGATACCCTGATTTCTGTTGCTTTGCTCTAGAGCTGCATATAGATGTATATAATGTATCTACGCATTCGGATGTTACTACCTACTTAGTTCTTACAGATATTTTTGTAATTATGTAGAATTCCCCGTCCCTTGGTCCAAGATGTGAGAAATGCGCCTTCGTTGGCGATTCGTATACGAACACAATTTGATTGTTGAATGACAGTGTTAATCATTGTTCTGATGGTTTGCTCTCGTATTTGGGATAGCAATGAAATAGGCAAGCGAACTCACCATTTCAGAGGAGACATGTGGTGTCATACATGCGAATGAGAATTTAGTTCCCAGAAGTCCTCGTTGGGAGGCTATAAAATATGCCTTGGTTCAGCACCAAATAAGGCTTGGCTTGCGTCAATGCTTACAGCGTTATAGCCATTACTAACGTCTACGGAAGTCAAATTAGTTTCATGCGAAGATCACAATACGTAGGAAAGACTTACGAGCATGTATACATTTGTATACCGTGA
Organism: Armillaria novae-zelandiae; assembly: GCA_030435655.1. Taxonomy (NCBI): domain Eukaryota; kingdom Fungi; phylum Basidiomycota; class Agaricomycetes; order Agaricales; family Physalacriaceae; genus Armillaria; species Armillaria novae-zelandiae. Next base: position 65,517 of record JAUEPR010000129.1, read on the forward strand.
CAATGTTGTTCGATTTAGTAAAGCATATTTCATCTGCACGCCATGAACGTCCATGGACCCAACTGTTCTTTGATAAGAAAGACCCATGTACAGGCATAGTAAAGCAGGATTGCGATGACACGGAATGAGGAGGGTGAACACAGTATCCAGATACTTCGTCGATCAACATCTTAAAAAGACAGCGACCAAGGAGACAGCCAGTTATCCGGAGATAGAATTTCACAACGGTACTTCGAGCTCGTAGGAGCCATATGACATGAGTGCAGTTTCACCCCCCCGCCACCTACTAAGCTGGTCTTCTATCATCACGATGAAGATAGAGATCAGTGCCTGCATTTTTTAATCACTGCACCTAATTGAGCTGAGAAGAAGGCCGTTGGGCTTACCGGCTTCGCTTAGCTGAGTTTTCAGCAGGCGATAAGTCTGCTGAAGGAACCATAGCAGTCATGCGTATCAGAGACATCCACGAGATCAAGAGTTCGACAGTCCGGCGATATCGGTTTGGTCGGCAGTTTCAGCAAATTCCCTAGCGCGCGTAGATATTAATGAAACGTACTGGACCATGCTTGTAAGTGACTGTCCAGACTGGGAACCCTTTCACAGGGGCTGTATGAGCAGGCCACTCGGGGGACTGGGGCATAAAAGAAGGGAAGGCGAATACTCGCAAAAAAGCAGGCGCGCAGTGATCAGTGCGATGCACAAGCTTTATGTCGAGTATTGACTGACAGCAGGAGCCAATGAAGTTCGGATGCCAAATCGACTGATAATGGGTAGGCAGCATCGAGCGTCATAACTAAATCATAGAACATAGCGAAAAAAAAGGTTTTCGGAGCTGTAGCCTACACCACGGAGATTCGAAGACGATAAGCACAGCAAACAGGTAATCACAGAGGACCTTCAAGTTAAACGTTGAGCATCATTCTGACCAGTAGGAACTGGGAACGATGTGAAACACTTACCAAGATTGTATCAAGCAAGTAATGAGGTACAAGAGGCCGGGGTGTGATAAAATCGAAGAAGCCGCATGCCAGTGGTCGATTTCAAAGGCAGAGCGGCAGATCATCTCTGACAATGGTCGAAGAAGCTATCAACGAGTCAATAGACCTGCTACAGAGAGAAAATTGGCTCATGCGGCGCTATGGTGTAGTGGCAGCACATTGGATTTTGATTCTACTATTCCAACGACCCAGGTTCGAACCCTGGTAGTGCCTATCGAGTTCTTTCAAACCGGCTAAATTTTTAACCTCCACCCTCCGGCTGATTCCTGAGGTATGGCAGTGACCAGTCTTGACTCTTAGGGCTTCACAAGAAACTTCTGGGGGTGTGAGATACGGTTCTGGACCGACCTCTCTGAGAGGGAGGTGTTTCAATACTGTAATTTACCGTTACTTACTACCCTATCACCCAGGAAAAACAACAGCTCCACTGTCTAGCACAGAGCGCCTCATGGTGATCACTGGCAGGGCCGGCCTGAGAAATTAGAATATGGATAGCACAAGAAACATTGTACCTGTTCTTAGTTATGAGGGACTAGAATATAAGAAAGCAGTAGTGCCTCCTCCTGAACACTTGTGGGCATTAATGAATCGTCTAGGTGGAAAGACAGGATGAATCTACACCGCACGGTCATGCCAACAAGCAGCATGGCGCAGTGGTAGCGCGCGGGGCCCATAAAGGTTACCCCGAGGTCACTTGATCGAAACAAGTTGCTGCTATGATAATCGGGGGTATAACTAAGCCCCTGTTTTTGTTTCTTTTGTTACTTTTTTCAGCGGAGTACTAGCAACTACTCACTGTACTCAATGCTGCCCCCTCTTGGAGGTTTCGTGCGCAGCCCTAACGAGCAACTCGTCGTCCGGTAACCGGTTTTACTAGTATTCGATGTTCAATTTTCGAATCGCCAAAGTTATCCAACACCACAGAATTGTACTTGGACGCTTGCATCCTCCAAAGCTCACCTTTTAATTTCTCAGTTACTTCCCAATTAAGAAACGGCAATAGGTTATTTAAATTAAGTGTCCAAAATAGACAGAAAAGTCTACAAAAACTATACCCCTGCATGGCTGTTAATCGCGAACTATGAGGATCGAACTCACAGTCCCGAAGGTTCGATGCACTTGCCCATTATACCATTCATTTGTTACTCTCGGGTCACCAGTAAATAGCCAACATCGTGAACTGTACAAGGCCAAATCGTCCTATTATGTTCTACATCTATGATACAAACTAGCAATGCGATTACTGACTCTTCTCTAATGCCTTAATGACATCCGTGATGAGATCATCCCCATCCTCAATACCAACACTCAACCGCACCAGACCGCCCGATATTCCAAGCTTCTGGCGCTGCTCCTCCGGCAGCCCAGAATGCGTCATCCCAGCCGGATGCTCTGCCAAACTCTCAACACCACCCAAACTCTCAGCCAACGTGAACAGCCTCAGCTGCTCCAAGAACCGGCCCGCCGCCGGGTACCCACCACGAATCCGAACTGAAATCATCCCTCCGTACGGGAAATCAAACGTTTCTGCCGAGGTATCTGTCGTCCTACTGATCCACTTCTTCGCGTGAGCACTGACGCCTCTCCAGGCGACTGCATTTCGCTTGTGGTTGGCCAAACCAGGGTATATCACCTCCTCAACCTCCGGCCGTTGCTGAAGTACCTTCGCTAACGCTAAGGCATTCTCACCGTGTGCGCGCATCCTCACACCTAGTGTCTTGGCGCCTCTCTGGGCTAACCAGCTGTCATACGCACTCGGAACAGCACCCATGGCGTTTTGGAGGAATCGTAGCCGTTCAATAAGCTGGGTATGATGAGGAGGTACGATGACGGCGCCCATGACAACGTCTGAGTGGCCGTTGATATACTTGGTCAATGAATGAAGAACGAGGTCGGCTCCGAGGGTGAGGGGAGAGGAGTAGAATGGAGAAAGGAATGTATTGTCGACGAGGACGAGAGGTTTTGAAGGATGCCGGCGTGCAATGGATACTATAGCTGGTATATCTACCACGCGCAATGTGGGATTTGTAGGCGTCTCGATCCAAATCAACTGTAGTTACAGGTTAGCGTGTTTCAACGGTGAAATGAAGGAGTGAACATACCTTGGTATCATCTCTTATCGCGTCGTAAATCTCCTCCTCAGCAGCCTCTTCCAAATCGACAAATGTCGTCTCAACGCCTTGCAGCTCTCCCGCGACACGCTTCAGGTATCTCCAAGTTCCGCCGTAGACATCATTCACGCTGAGAACGTGTCCTCCTTTCCCTATCATTGCGAGTACTGCGCCAGTCGCAGCGCTTCCGCTGCCAAAAGTGAGAGCCGAGCCTCCCCCAGCCTCCAAGTTCGACAAGAGCTTTTCTAACGAATCGCGATTAGGATTTCCAGAACGGCTGTACTCGTACCCCTTGTGTACTCCGACGGACGACTGTGCGAAGGTTGTAGATAGGGATATAGGAGGGATAACAGCGCCAGTGGTGGGATCTGGTTCGGAGCCAACGTGGATAGCGAGGGTGCTGAATCCGTCAGACTTCAAGGGTGATTTCGATACTGCATGTCCGTTCGACTCCTGATGACCATTGCTATAGCCGTTCGTGTGGGGAGCGTGGCCGGTACTATTCGCATGATGAGTATCCATTCCAACCGTCATTGTAGCAGTAGTAGTGGGTTTTGGTCTCGTAGTGTCTTGCAAATAAGAGGTCCATTGCTTTTCCTTTTATTGTCAGCGCTGGAAGGGATTCGCAATTATTCGTCATCTGCTGACTCAGCCAGATGACTCAAGTTCCTCAAGCGTTCGTCATCCCCGACAGGGATTGCGAGAGTGGCGGGGTGTCGGCTGTGCTTGGTAATATTTAGTGGCATCTGGAATGATTCTGGGCAGCTTTATAAATGAATGAGAAGGAATCAAGACTGATGAAAATATACTTACATTTGTGATCTAAGGTTAGGGTTTATAAATCCGGGCGGAACATGTCTATGCAGATGATGACCGAGCTTCCTTGAGCACCGTGCTGAAGAACTAGTCCGCCAAGAGGTTCAAATTGATCAGGTGGCCAGGAAAGATATTCTGCGAAACATTAGCTAGGAAAGAGGGCCAACAGTATTACCCACCAGACATAGCTAGAGCTGGGCGTCAGAATGCGTACATCTGCTCGGTGGAAAAAGCATTAGAGGTGGAGGATCACTGTCACCTTTCGGGGGAATTTTGAGAGATGAAGATACTGTAAAGACCAGCGACATAAAGTTTGAATTAAAACTCAGCTGATTTGGCATTGAGCGTCATCGGCATACCGTTCCGATTCGATCCCTGCATCACCAGCGGCCCGGGACGAGCTCGCAAACTTACATACGAAGGACCGGTTCGCAACGTTTTCCGAAATTGGGTCATCTGCTATCAATAGCGGTCGTCGGTTGACGACTACGATACCTTGCTTTATGGTTTGCAGTTTTTGTTTGCTTTGGCCGTGTGAAGTTCTTTGGGAAAGGGATATTGTGGTTTGTTATTTGGCTGGATGAAAGTTACACCGATTAAAGCAGATAAAATAGCAGGATCTGGTGGCAATATCCATGGTTTCTATAGCAGTGTGGCTTTGTAAGCGACCACATACGACGCAGATGGACTCTCGTAAGCTTCTATTGTTGGTTCGCTCGATACATGTTAATAATCTTTGTCGAACGCAATCTTTATGCACAGGAGATAGAAATGAGTCCTCTTCTCTTTCATTATCCATCCGAAGTCGTTTAGCGTAATGCATGCAATGTTCATAGTCCTTCCAAATCTCTGTGATAAAGTTCTGTATCACGTTCGTTGGGAGGATAGCGCAGAACTGAGTGAACACGTCTCGTCGACGTGTCATTTCTCCAGGAATGTTGTATAACGAGTTCCATATTTCATGAGCTCGATCCAAGGACAATGGTCCTATGACGTCTTGAACAGGAGTATTGTCATAGAATATTGGATTGGAAGAATTAATGTGATGCATCTCCACCAAATTCCATACACATTCAAACTCGGGGAGTTGAAGTAAACGATAGCAATCCTCTCATGTTAATTTTCAAGGAATATTCCTATCTTTGAACAGTCAAGACATCTCAATGTCATGACAAGAACAGTTACTTACCAATGTTATATTGACGGCAGAACCATTGTAACATTGGGGTGGTTACAAAGTGATACTCCTCATCAAGCGCAATACCATCAGCAAATATAGGACATTGCAAACAGTTCTCCATATTTTTCCAAAAGCTGACAAGACTGTCTCCTTCCAAAAGAGAACACAACATGTATATCATTGATTTTCTCTCATGTCGGAGATCTGATGGAAGGGATGCAGAAGGACACACTGAATGCAAGGTGTCAATGATAGTTAATTTCTGATGAGGCCGTAAAAACGCTTCCACAGATGTGCCATCTGCGAATTTAGGTTCAAGCATGTCCAATCCCCTTTCATGAATAAGTTTGTCCAAACTTAGTCAGTCCAAATGTTCCAGTAATTCCTGTCGTGTATAACACTCTTGGATCAATAGACCTGTAGGTTTTAGGTTGTCAATTTGACATAAACAGCCATAGAACATCTGCTACCTGGATGTCGTGTCTTGATGATGTATAAGAGCAAACTGGTTGATAATTGGTTGAATGGTTGTTCCCATCCATAAAACTGAGATGTAGCAGTGTCTCGAACTGCATTTTGCTCGATGGCATTACAATTCCCAATGAGATAGTATAAATATTCGCGTTTATCAGCAATTGAAGGACCAACTGGGATCTATAACATGGTTAATGTAGAAATTTATCTCGAATAACACAAACCTCATGGTCTCCCAACAGCCTTACAATAGCATCTACCTCAATCCCGTCAAACACAGATCCTACAGATATGCCATCATGGAAGGACATGATGTGTGAACGTAATTGTGCTTAGTAGTCACTGTTGTCTCACAAGTGCATCGTCAGCTTTATCACGTGCTTTATGGGGAGACAGGAAAGTGAGGTATTCTATGACTCTTTTTGGAAAGCATTCAATCCTAAACCAAATTTTACGCGTATGGGTTGAAGATCATGTGCTGAGAAAAATCACGGGACTCTAGGGACTTGGTCCCGAAAGTTGACCTTGAGAGACCTTGGCAAGCAACACTGCATGGAGAATTCAATATTCTTGGCTGAAATATTAAAAATTATAGCTGTATATTAATTTCATATATTACACAAAAATATTGAAACAATATTTCTAATATTCTTTCAATATTTGGGAATTTTTCAATATTTCTTCGATATACAGGATTATTGAAATAATATTAAGAATAATGTTTTGATATTTTGGCCGTGATGGTCGTATATAAGGCTGTATTCGTGGCTACTTGGTAGGTCACTATAAACGACTTGATTTCAGTGCAAAACACTGTATTGTTCAAAGTGGCATATATTCTGATATATTATGTGCACATTTGGGTCATAAAATCAACCAATTGTAGCTCATTCAAAGCGAGTTCAAGGACTGCTGAGCTATGTCATAGTGGTTAGCATGAAATATCTTGAGTCCTGTAGCTACCTAAAGTGTCGCACTCCTGGTGAATAGTGGAATATCATGAGCATAAAATGGGTGAATAACAGAAGTAGATCTGTACTTTTGACCACAGAAAATTATGTATGTCGAGGTTCCCTTTAATGGTGAAGCCGATGGATTGTGCTAGGGCTAGAAGAGTATCAAGTTCTCATCTCTAGACCAAATTGCGATGAATTTGATGCCCTTCCAGAAATGGAAGTTTAGAAGATCCTCAATGAGCGCATATTCAAGGTACCAGGTCGGCACCGACGCGTCAAAAGATAGCGAGTACGATTTCGTGAGTTAGTCACCTGAGAGCAGTGCTAATAGCACCGCAGACTCAGATGGATCATGGGTGCTCGTTTCTGCTTCGAACCCCACGCACAGCACTGGCTGCAAGATATGATTATTTCCCAGCAGCTATAGCTACCTACAGAGAATGTTGGGCTTTACCTGAGCTTTCACGGACCGTATTCAAGCTCCAGAGGGCTGTGACCACTCGAAGAAGCCATATAGTTGTTCCAACGGGAAGTAGCGGATCGTGTGACTCCATGGAGATGAAGGCATGCTTCCAGATCTAATTTTGCCTTATCTCCCGCTAGGTTTCTAATCAAGGACGCAGTACTATCTATCGCTTCTCAAACACCCGAAGTCAAACATCAATTACTCCTGCGAAATTTACACAGGAGACAGTCAATGGAATCGGGGCTCTAATTTCATCTTACTTTTACCTCGAAGGTCAGTAACCAAGTTTCTAGGCGCAGTGTCATTCCAAGACTTATATCAGTCGAGTCGCCGATATCCATGCATTTCTCAATTGATCAAACTTTGGTGCTATGCCCTTATCTTAGCCGGGTTTCGGATCTTGGGATAGCATCATCAAATCCACCGTTGAATGATCACTTGGTGATCACACGGCGTCATCAACTATCACGGTACAGGGCGGCCGTCATCAACGAAGGGGCATCTTTAAGGTTCACGTTCCACCTACTTGTAACGGACACAGTTGAACATCTCCTCGGGCTCATTGCTTCAAAACAGGTACTTTCTCCTCCCCTAGCGCGACTACGGATTCTTTCCCCTTCGCCTGACCCTCTCCCAAGTGCTCTGAATGTGATTGCGAGCGGAAGCGAATGAGAACGTAGGAACTTACTTCACTTATGGACTCGAACTTACACGGGAGGCAGTGAATACTGTAGCGGACGCCTGGGGAAAACAAGTCAACGTCTTGGTCAGAAATTGGTCCCGGGTTCGACTCCTAAGGCAAGAAGAAATCACTGCGAAATCTGGGGTTCGCGCTCTCGGTTGCTTTCACGGTTCGACATTCACCCTCGAATACTAAACGCGCCGTCTCCTTCCCCTCGTCTTCCCGAAGTTCGTACGACACATTAACATCTGCTTTACTGATTCGATTCAGTCCAAGGCGGACGAGGAGCCATATTGGAATTTACGCCGAAGTCACTCGGACATACTGCGAGATACAACCAATACAAAATTATTGACATCGAACGGTCGTGTTATCCCCCACTGCGGAATGAGTAGACTGTGAAAGCGTCAGGATTGGGCGGGCATCAACGTTGGATTGTTCTTGAACCCGCCAAACGTCAAAGAATTTATTTCGAAATTATGGGCAAATTAATGTACGGTGGACGTACACCGTGTATAACAGCTCGGTATCTATGGCAACGGTCATTTCTTAGGTCTCGTTGACTAATTCACTGCTCACAACGGTCGAGCGAACCCGCGTTTCTGGTACGAGGGATCAATGAAATCAAAAAATACCGGTCACACATGCATAGATGATCAAGTTGCTCCTATAATGATACAACAAATCAGCATTCGACCCACCCCAACTTAATAAACCAGGAACTCGATGATATGCAGCTGGTTTCCAGAGTAAAAACATATTGATACAAGTAAAAGTCTTATGAAACACAACGTCAAAGGACGAGGTATATGTGCCTACTGCGTATGTTACAATGATGCGGAAAATACTCCGGCAGAATAGAGCGCTCAGGCGAAGTAAGCGAGAGCGCCGCAAAAGAATTCCGAACAAAAAGGAATGGAAGGTAAGTACAGTAGTTTAACATCCTAGACAGGTCTAGTGGCCTATGCGACTCTCGTTGCATCGTCAGGTATCCCATGGACCTTCCAGCTAGCCAAGTCACTGTCTTTTATCACATCCAGCGCAACGTCCGTCGATGTCTTCATGGTGATGTTCAACGGCAACGATATCCTATCGTTGCCTCGGGACCGACGACTGAAATACGAGGTAACCGTCGCTGATGAATTAGTCGCCCAGCTCTCATCAGGGCGTGCCCGTCCAGACGCCACCCTCGCTACAATCAACGTCGGAGCAATACCCTAGGATACGTCAGTCAGAGAAATGCCGAAATTATGAGAAAAAAAGACAACACTCACCGTAACGGTATTCAAGATCGCCTGAGGATACACGCTCCTTGGGTCATCTCGGGTGAAAAATGCCAGGAAGACGATCAACGACACCGCGTAAAGCGCCGCAGACTCGATGACAATCTCGATAACTCCTCTGTACGACCGAATGGAGACGGCATGGCTAGCGCCACGTCCCATTGTGGCAATTCGGAATACCACGAGACAGGTCGAAAGAACAGTGGTGATCAGCGACATCGTGAAGTATGCAGTACCCCAATCGACGGCGTCTGGTCCCCAGTTGCTCAATGAAGTGCTGGAAGTATGTCCTATATCTTGATACAGAAAGAATCCGTCGAAAACTATAGTGAACGAGATGGAGATGAGTGCGGCCCGAGGGTGGACGAAACCCGTGTTGGAAACTTACTGATTTCGAGGATGGCACCGATGATCGGGACGACGACGATTTTGTAATTACGATCCCAGACGACCCAGGCGCGCCAAATCTGACGTCGGTGAGAAAACTGAAATATTCGTGTAGGAATGAGGAGGGAACGTACGAGGACACAGTCTGCTATGAGTATATTCATGCTCGCGAACACACCGCTGACAGCCCACATCCACTGATAAGCCGGATTCAGGAAGGATTCGAATATCGCTGTTCTTGAATCCCCGTTGACGATAAACGCTTGTCGTACCCAATACCATCGGACTCCCAAGTGGACGGTTTGGAAACTATAAAGCACTGCGATAATGCCGGCCATGAATAGGCGGTTGCGACCTCTCTTGTTGAAGACTGAAATGAAGTTTGGTCAGATCGCGACGTATAGTACGGTAAGAGATAGATCTTACGCATATTCGAGAGGCCTGAAAGCAGGACAGCCGTATACAACCCTGATTGTCGGCGGTCAGAACGGTTGAAAGGAGTCATGGAAAGATATCACTGACCATGCATTAGCGACTCAAGACATAGTGAATTCAGATATCCATCCAGCGCTTGGTAGATGAGCTCCGCTTGTTCTTCCGAACTGGACATTGGTGTCGTCGGTGGTGAAGGTAATCGTATATCAAAGTCAAATTGGAGTCGCTGTGCAATTTATACCCTTCGGCATACCGGGGTATATGGAGTAATTGCGATAACCTGAGGTTATGGAAACACGCGTCCCGATCCAATGATCCAATCGTATCGAGCCATCAAAAGACAAACCGAGATGTGAAACAGAAGTCCCCTCGACGATCAGTAGTTTCCTTTTACTGGATGGCAGTCCTGCTCAGTTACGCAAGTCAAACGCCGCAAATAACGACAGAGTTGAGGTCAATCTCAATGATGCGTAAGCCGTGGTCCAGGCGATGCTGTCAAAATTTGACCCTGATTATTGGAGAGAATATGTAACGGTTATTCAAAATCGAAGCCAGAAGTAACATGACCAGTCAACGAGCCTGAGCAACGGAATAACCAAAATGGGTTGGATCGCAGGATGGGCTCCTTCGCCGTTACCACTAGATCCAGGGCGGAGCGGAACGGCTTCAGGAGATGAGGGGATTGAAGTGACGCAACCCTCAGGGCCGGAAACTATAGTAAAAACAAATACGAAGCCACTTCCTCGAACAATTTCCGTATTCGGTGGAGAGAAGAATGTTTAGCGGTAGCATACACTCCGAGAAAGGTAAAATTTCCGGACAGTATTTGTTGGTAGGAAATGGCAACGTGATTTTCAGAGTTTCCTGACCCGGTTTCTGGCGGAAGGAAGTCAATAATTTCCGGAGATAAAAAACTGTGTCCAATACTAGAGTTTCAGAAAGTGTTCCAGAAGTCCAGAATATGCCCTGAAATTTCCTGTTTCCGGCAACCTGAAATGGCCTGAGAAATTCGTAAATTTGAACCCGATTTCCGGATACAGAAAACGGATGAAATGTGTATGCAAGAAATTCGGCGAGAAACGAAGCATTTCCTTATCAATTTCTGACCATCCTAAAGTAGCATTTTCTGGTACAATTTCTGAGGTCAAGAATTGTACCAAAAAATTCCAAATTTCTCGCATCCTGAAACTGCGCGCCGGCCGATCTGCCGCTAGTCTGCCGTTACTCTGCCGAAGTCATGCTGCCGAACTGCTGCTCAGCTGCCGATGAGCAGCTACTCACTAACTAGTCATTGTATGTTTGTGAGTGTGTCCGTGAGTCCGTATCTATAATGATTGTCGAAGGAACAGTGCCAGCTGTGAGTCGTAACAGCGTAACTGCTAACTCGTTCGAGTCCAATTTTTGAATTGTAACCTAAAAAAATAAAATAGCAAGGGGAATCGAACATGTGCCCTCAGCGTTACAGGACTGACATAAGCTAACCGCGCACTGAGACCACTCAGCCATCGCAGCCTTAAACATATACACGTATTGCATTATATATGACTTAATGCTGCGTAGCTCTTAACGGCAATCACCTGACATCATTTCTCACACTACGAAACTTTAAGTCTGATTGCTCTCTCATTCCACCTCAAAAGTCGGTCCAAGGTCGGTTTAAAACCGAGATGCACGAGATTGTACTAACACCGGACCTGTAGATGTTTTCTATTCATCGTGTCGCGGTCCAATTACAGTCGGTATTCGATTTTCAAGCCCAAGAATTCTTCTGAAGACCTTTATTCCTCTCTGTCATTAGCAGAACCGTAAAGCGCGTGTACAGGGCTATTAATCGGTCGTTTGGGAACTCAGGTGCGTCGACTAGCGTCTGTCATCTCTTCGTCTATTGACAATATTCCTACTAGTCGATACTAATCCCGATCTGGAATCGAGCGCTCCCCCGCCGTCATACGAGGTCGCTACGCGTTCCCCTCCACCATACAGCATTATGGATACTCAAACACAAAACGACGCTGACGCACAAAACGACGCCGGTACGCATCAGCAATTCTTGCTTTTAGCATGCTTCTGACCATCCGTCCGTATACAGACGCGATCGATACGGTCGAACCCACTCCTCTGTACAGCGCCGAGTATACGCCCCTTGAGGACGTCGGAATGGCCGGGTTTTTGCGCTCTGAGCTTGCAACTATTCTTGAGGAAGACGAGGACGAAGCTCTCGAGTGAGCCGGAGAGATGATATGAGGATAAAGTTGAAGATCATTCTATATCTTGATACCTTGAGAGAGGAGATACCCACATTTCATACAAATTTATAAGATTTTCATTCAAAATTGAGCCTAAGGTTCGTATGTTTATCGCGCGCACTCCCACGGCGCGTCGTACTAAATTGACGCGATTTAAGATCGGATCGGGAATCGGCATTCCAGCATCGACCGATGCGGCTGCTTGTTCTAGGACGTCCTTCTGTCTTCACGATTGCGCCTGATTATTATTGCACAGCGAGAAAACCGTATTGCGCAGATTGGTTTTCCTGTAGAGCCGCCTCCGCTCGCAGCGAAACATCGCAAGTTGAAGAGTATTGCACAAATGTTTGTCGCAAAATTTGTTCGAAGTCCTCCAGTCCTGTACCGGAATTATCGTCCCGGTTGCCGATAATCGTCTTGATTGCAACTATCAACATGTCCATGTCGTGTGCTTTCTCTGAACGAGTAGTTGCGTGGATTCTCCACCGACCACCATCGACGACTCAGATATCATGAAACCAGGAGATATCATACAGACAGGAACAACGAAGGTGGTTCACCCTCTATTGATATACTAACGAACGATGCCAAGGGTCGTCGCAAAGCTAAACGCTATGGATTGCGTTCACGTCAACGCTATGCTTGGTCTTACAGTATGCATGTCATATCTCCAGCGCCAGCAGTTTCTGACTGTTTTCCTAGGTGTCAATACCTCGAATTACGAACAGAATTGTCCAGAAGACGTGGCCATGGCTCAGTGGCTGGCCCGTACTGCAGAGTCTGGCTCACATACCAGGATGAAACCCAGATCCATGATACAGCAATGGTCGAAGATTCCCGGGATTCGGTTGATGTACTTCTCGTCTCTGTAAGTCAACAGAACATTAATATACATCGGTGAACGGCGATGATATCATTGAACAGGGCTGGTCTCTTCTCTGTCGTCGTGACAATCTCTGCCGTTCAAACATCGCGGAACTTTCAGCTTAACCTCGGGGAGGTATCCACTTCACTGCCGTTTGAGCTCGTTTCTCATACAGCGTGCCGTTGCAAGTGGCGTGAGCATAGACCAGGTTCCAGAATCTCGTTCGACTCCCACCGCCGTCTTCAGTCCTGGTCGATACGACTTTACTATGGGTCAACGAGTTGTGGCTCATCAGCTTCTCCCTGTGCCTGGTGACTGCCCTCGTTGCCGTACTGGTCAAGCAGTGGTACATCAGCACATGTCCACTCCACCCGGTACGCCTCGCGATCACAGCCTTATATGTCGCTATCGATTTACGGGTCTTGAAGCCTGGCACGTCCTTATCATCATCGGTCTTCTATCTGTCTTCATGTTCATCCCTCTCGTTTTTTTTCTTTCTGGGCCTCCCAACATTGCTATTGCGTTGGTGGTAGCTGTTATTGGCGTTGCGTCGTCTACGCTATTCTCAGTGCTCATACAAGACTCCGCTATCAAATATTCTCACCCAACTAGCGCGGCGCGGCTTGCATCCTGTCGAGTACACTATAGCTACCACACACTCCGTGGCAACGGATGCGCTTCAATGGCTCTTTACTGCACCGTCAAACCTCACTGTCCTACATCACATGCCGATTCCCCAGACGAAGCAAAATGAAGGAGCGGAGGGATTGGAACGAGAGGGGAGGAGAGACCTGAGGACTAATACCTCCACCGCGTCTTAGTAGCTAGTGTACTTGTTGCGGTTAATGAAATGCAGAATCCAAAAACAAAAAAAACAAAAAAACCTCACTGTCCAACACATTGTGCTTCATTCTCTTGGTAGTATTCACGGGTATTGGGGTCGGTATTTCTGGAAGGAAAATACGGATTGCTCACATTGCTCGTCTATTCCGGCGTTTTCACTTTTGCTTTATTTCGCCCACTTAGGAATTTTGTGCGTATTCTTCATGGACGGCTTTCTTTGAGTGTCTGGGATGATGGATCGGTTCAATCATTATCTTTTCTGCGAAGATATCTACTTAGGCGATCAAATGATGTGCTGTGTCTTAGTGTCAAGCTTGGGAGCACGGGGATTGCGAGGAGGCGCCGCGTGGGCCATGGTAGCAGTGACGACATTACTCAATCGTGCCACCGTCGGCAAAGACCTCCCAGCTCCAGAAGCATGACCAACGTATTGTCAGAGCGTTCGGCATCGAAAGGCTGAATTGAGACTAATGATTAGAATATGACTTCAACGATATCGCCTGCTGATCAGAGGTGGTCAACAGATAAATAGTTTTTACATCGTTAGAACGGAGTTCCGGAATCCGTAATACTTGCAGAAAGGAGTCATTGTCATCAGGTGAATTTGGGACACTCGTCGAATAGATAATACAATAGGCAGGACAGGCTGCAGTCAATCAAGATTTCGCTGCCAATGACTTCGCCCTCTTGACTTCCCAAGCATCCAACACAGAGCTTAGAATTGCATTCTCGATACCGACGCCCAGCTCGGTGGTGCATCCAATTACCAGGATCATACTCGATGCTCCCGAGAGAGACATCACACCCGCATCCCAAGCACACGACCTTGTCCGATTCGATTCTGTTCACATCGAGCCAGGGCTCGCGTTTGAGGAAGCCTCGCATCTGCTCTCTGTTGTCCTCGCAGAACCGGTAGAGCGGGGTGGAGAACATTTTCAGAAAGCTTACTTCGGGACCGTTCTGTGACATCATGAACGTCGCCGTTTGGGACACGCTGAGTTTCCTCGGGGTAGTGCTATAAGGAGGAATAAGCACCGGCTGGAAATTAGACTCGATGAAAGTAGACTGACTGGGATCCTTGGGGTTGGATTGGGAATAGGAGAAATTCGTGGATGGCGATCATCATTCGGTCAGGGTAGAAGAATCGCCACCTGCAATTTCCGCGGCCACAGCGGCACGGGCGACTGGTTTGTCTCGATGGAGCGCTCCAGCCTAAAGGCGAGCGAGAGGCTGTAGATGTTGCTGAGGTTGGAAACAGAGTGAGTGTTTGAAGCCCACGAGAAGCTTGATGGGGATTTGTGGACACTCCATTCATTGGGGCGGTGGGAGACACTGAGGTAGGAGTGGTGAAATAGATTTGGGTCGCAAGACCACTGGCATTACAATATTGGTTGCGGGTAGGATAGTCGGGTCTGTTCATTGTAGAAGGAAGGGCGGGAATGAATGTAGCAGATGAGGGACATGGCCTAAATTGTTCTTCTTAAATAGGCCTGCACAGAAGGACAAAGCCAACATTTTTTGTCGACAGGTGGCAGGAGAATAAAGATAGGGAATGCGCATCTTGGCTTAGGACAGTGGATAACAAAGACTAGTCCAAATGCCACCATTCTTAGCCACGCTTATCTGCTAAGCTGCTAGCTCCGTCAATTAAACCGTGCTGCCGACTGGCTTCAATGGTCTGTCTATCAGTGGAGGCGGGGGCAATGTACCGGCTCCGTCTCGCCGAAGCAACTACACAAGTTAATTAAAGCTTCTTGGCGAGTATTTTAGGCTATAAATCCATCCAAGTCAACTGCACGCCAAAAGATTACAGCCGTTGCAACATACAAGATTTTCCCTTTGGTTCGGACCAGCCTTCCATCCAAGGACCAGCCATTTCGTGTCGTAATCATGCTCAAGTTCCCATCTTACGATTCGGACTCGTCCAGTTTCTGCCGACGACGAGGTACTGTTTAACACCATGCCTTTCTACCCAGAGATAAAGGTAAGTGACCCTTCCGCGTCGTTCAAAGTACATCCTCGCCGGGTGCTTCTTATCTTTGGGCATCCATTTGTACGGACACCGGTAATTGAGCTTGATCAACCAGCAGATGAGCTTGCACCACTCGCACCGCTGCTGAAATTCAAGTAAATGTCGACACCGTTGCCGTTGGATTTGGCTCCACGAAGGCGTTGTGTATGTGAACGGAGCTGATTCTGGATGATCTGGCCCAAATTGAGTCACCCAGGCCTTTTGGAAGCACTCGGCAGAAAACACCGTACTCCAACAGGTCTTGCAAACTAGCTTCCGTATTTCGGGCGGCACCTCAGGGCCCACATCCGGATAACTGGTCGAAATGTTTGATGTCCATTTGTCTACAAAGTGTGCAGTATACTGTTCCTTCACCATCGAGAATTAGTAGGTCCGGCTCTCTAATTCGACGACACTGTCACTAGATTTTGAAACAGCGTTCAGGTCCCGTCCAAGGAGCCGTCCCGGATGGGCGAAGTTTATGGCGTAGATTGCTAGCACGACCATAGCACCATCGAGAACGTCTATTTTCCGCGCCGCTTTAGAATTGATGCATGAATGATAAGAGGGAGCGACATACTGAAGTATACTTCGGTGGTGATGATTCTCCCATTCCATCCATCTGATAGTTCAATCGTTCGGTAGATTGCTCTGAAATAGGATGAGTGTCTATGCCGAGTCTTGGATGCATGTCTGCAGCTTACCGGATATATAGACAGAGGGTATTGAATGACAGAGCTATCGCCATGAGCTTGATCTTCGGGGAGAGGTCGCCACGGAAGTACTGTTCATTACTGGCGAGTGTTACTTCGCTTTGTCTCGTTGCCCTAGAGCCGATCCTGGAATAGACCGGTTGGTTCTTGATGTACCGGAAGAAGAACTCAGCCGCCAGGATTGCGTAGCAAGTTATAACGACTGTGTAGAGTTGAGTACGTGAGAAAATGGGGATATTTCGATGGCGTACCCATTTGGAAAATAATACCACCGAGCATGATATTACCGCCCCGCGTAGCGCCGGCATGGTCGTCTGCAGAAGCGGCTATGCCTCCTCCGGCACCTTGAATGATGAGGGAAACTATGTCCTGTAGTAAGAATATAATTAGTCTCTGTATTCCGTGGTCACAAGCGCTACTTACGCAGCTAACGAAGATCCGGGAATCTGTCGTGTACCAGATTTGTCAGTATGTAAAATAGAAGGAGGGGAACAACGTACAATATTTCGGGCTCAACCTGCTGTACACAGGTCCCAATAGGCTGATAATCCCACCGAGAATGATGAAGTTACCCGCAACAAGAGGAGTTGGTCCGATAATAGTCGTGACGATTCTAGACGGGAATCAGTATACCAATATTTGAAGGGCGTTTCTTTAGCGCTTACTGTATCATATACGGATTCCTCAACGTCGGCGAAAAGCTCGACCAAAGACGACCGCTCCATCCGAGGACCTCCAACACTCCGGCTAGAATAATAGTTGGGAATGGCCACCACATGCGATAGTGCAAGCTTTGGACCGTGTGGGCGACTTTGAAAAATAAGATTAACATGAGGATTAAAGAACGCGACGAAAGGTACCCACATGTAGAAGCCCCAAACAAGGCCACAAATATTATTGTGACGTACTCTGTGGGGGTGTAGCCATAACGGTAGTCGTCTGCTGTTGACGAAGCAGGGGCAACAACTAGTACTGCTCAGAAGAAGGGTCAGTTGAAACGTTACTCGAGAAGGAAAAGAAGATATGCTGACCTCGATCGAAATTCATTGAAATGAAAGAAGAAGGTTGTCGGTTCTTCGGAATTAACGTAGATGTACTAGGTTTTATAGCCCCGTCAATGCAACTCGGATATCCCGAAGCGCAGCATATAATCATTTGCCAGCGGTCTGTATCTGCATCGCCTCCTAGCGGCAACGCGGCTCGTAGTCAGATTTTCGACACCACAGTGAGAGTTTCTTTGCATCCCAGGGTATACACGAGCGAAGATACACTGCCGAGGTTCGTGTTGGCGGATATTGATACCATAAAAGGTAATCGCAAGCGGGGTGAGCAATTTCGGATGACAACGCAGGCTAAACAGGCGGACAGCCGAAAGAGACGGTCCAATAAAACCAGCCATCAAAGGCCCCGTTTCCAATTTCCAGGAATTGGATGATCCAAATCTCAATTCTAAAGGCGAGGACTTCTCACTTTCTTAAACACTTCCTTAAAGAAGATGAGCGTATAATATTAATAAGTCCGGTAGAATTGGTCACGATACCGTGGCGGACTTGCAATTTTCAATTCTCGAGCCATTTTACGCGCTATGGTCGAACGAGCAGCATCCCAGCGTTGATGGGGCTAAGAAGACTTCCAAAAAGTATAGATACGTGCAGTGTTAATGAGAACCCCCGGTGAAATGGCTAGAGTAAATGGAGGTAATGAGCATACACTCGGTGGCCTCAGAATCATAAACAATAAAGAAAGCACTTCTTTTTTGAAATATATAAACTGTTCCCTTCAGCATAAGTACAAGAATAAGTCAACATATTTAACACTGGGTGTCGTTGTAGACCTGTGTCACAAAGCACTGTCGAGAGATAAGTATGCATAAAAGCAACGTGGAATGTGTACACACATTGAAGCTATCTGCGTTTTGAATCTTCTGGGCTGCGGTGAGACGCTGATCAGTGGCACATCCGTAAGTGACGTCCACCGTATCGGCCACAGCGTGGGTGAGCTAGAAGAGAAGGATGAGAACATTTCAATGTGGGAAGCATGAGCCGTCACACCTCGTGCAGTAGGGTTCCGCCACGAATGTTCCTCGCTGCGACGCTTGTGTTTCCAGTGTAAAGATCGGTAGAAGGAACTTCATCGAAGAAGATGCTACAGAAGTATATCTGTGGTAGTTTTTAGCAAAGGGTGTGCTCAGTGAGATTACGATGGCGGTGCTCACGTCTGTGGTGGAGATGACCGTATATGCAATAACGTTTCCGTCGCACACCCCATATTCATCTAAGCAGTTCAAGCTAGTAAAGTGAGCCGGGGAAAACTGCAGCAGTGGTATGCACTGACGTTCGTGAAGGGTCGTTCTCATCGGCGACGAGCTGGAGCTTATCAGTGACATTTTGGGCCGGGTTGGTGCTGAAATAGGCGGTCATTGTATTATTCGAACTGTTACCTAAGGTGCTAATATAGTCCAACGAGATTGAAGCGAGTTCTTTTGCTTCGACGTAACTACAAAAAATTAGGTTCGACTGTTGAACGTTGAACAGTTGACAAGACCCACCTAGCATTGATGAACCCAGAAAGAGTTTCATTCACGCAGACATCCGTGGAGCGTTTGAGTGACCTTTTAGTGATCTCGCTTGTGACCTCGACTTCGATAACTTCGGCAATTGCTTTGAAGGCGGAGAGCTGAGACGCGACGCGCTCCTCCGCACCAAGCACCCGGAAGTCAGTGATGGGCTCAAAGGCAAACGCGCCCTTGCCGGCGGAAGCAAAGTCGTAGAGATCCGCCACTGACAGTGATGGAAATGGCGTTAGTCAAGAAAAAAATTGTATATAGCCGAAGAAAGTCCTACCATTGTGCTCGACTGTGACATTTTCTCCGCTTGGAATGGTGGTATACGCGCTGTCACTCACAGCGACGTTGAGCTACAGTGAGTGAGTCAAGCGATGGTTGGTTTGTTCAAAGCTGACCACACCTTGACGCCAGTAAAGTCAACCGATACACCGCCCTTGGTGACACTGAACGACGGTGATGGGAGACCATCAAGTACGGTACCGTATTTGAGGACCTTGACATCCTCTGCATTCGTGTTCGTGACTGTAGCGGTGAATTTCAGATCCTCGATCGAGTTGACTCTGCTTGCGGGTCCCGAGATGTCGACGAGTTAGACCATCTGACCTCTTGTAGGGACGGGCGAAGGTAGCAGTGGCAAAGATTGCGAGTGCGGGGAGGACGAACATGAAGAGAGAAGAAAGAGGCGGACAAGTGAAAGGTCTTCGCTGTCGAAATTGACCGTTCTTTATGAGGAATTTCGGGATCAATGTAGTACCTCACGGCCAGCGCGCGGATTTAATAACATAAAAGAGAAGGCAGCGAAGATTTCCGATCTGATCAGGGTGAAGGAGGCGGCGCTTGGACGTGATAAGCATACAACAAGGGGACAGAGAAGGCGAGGATGACTTGGATGTAACAGAATAACGGAATCTAGAGGCTCCGCCACGAGGAGACTATGTAATAGACTTTTATGAAAATGAGATGTTAGATCTCGGAACCTTTCCCCGTCTGCTGATCTCGTCTGATGGAGGGTAACGGGTCGCATGAAGAACCTATTTATTGGAATAAACAAGTTGGTTTTCTGCCCCCTTAGTTAAAGATAAAGCTCGGACTAACCTTTGACAACAGTAACAGTGACTAGGATGAAATGTCTCGATAAAAATACCAAAATACAGCTTAGGGTGTCGCCACAGGGTGTTGAAGCAGTCAAACGGTCGACAGTAGCTTTCAGCATTCTATACGGTGAATTCCCGGTGTGCATTCTTCAATGGGTCCAGGTTTGTCACGTAATTCGTCAAGAAAAACTTCTAGAATAATCATCTTTTGAATTTGAGCTTGTCGAGAGGAAACCCTGCGTTGCACCTTCAGCAACTGATGAAGATAATAATGAATAGCAAGCGCACATAGTCGGTCTTTGCCGCTACGCTGGTGATGTTAATGAGGCTTGACGTGCCTTGGGGACGGGAAGATGCTCCTTTGACAAGGAGGGATTGGAAAGCGCGTACGACGAAGAACGGCGTGATGGTGTTGAGCGTGAAGAGATCGGTCCAGTTTGGTACGGTTTTGGGTTCAAAAGGATCCTCTGCAGCGGTTTTCTTCGCGGTGAAATCCTTGTCGTGACTGCCTGACTGATCGCGGGGCCCAGCATATCCGGCACTATGGAGATATTAGTATACAGAGGAAGGGAACCGAGGCCATAGACGAACTTGTTGACAAGGACATCGAGTTTGCCATCGATCCCCTCAATATGCTTTGCGCGGGCTTTGACGTCTTCTTCGTTTGTTACATCTATCCGTAGTCTGTATACGCATTATAAGTGGTTACCACAACATAAACGATGTTCACTGACGGGACGATGGAGATTAGTATAATTAATATAATCCGGTTCAATATGATTATATCACGTGAAAGTCACTAAGCCGCCGGGCCGTCGGCTTGATCGATACTTCTCAGCGTTGCGACTAAGTTACCTTGACTAGCTTTACTCGTTTAACCGTCCTCTACTTGTAAAATATCTTTAACGTTCGATATGCCAATGAAATACTACTACATACGCGTCGGTTTACAAGCGAAGGACGCTTTTTTTGGCGACATCAAACGTATTCATCCGCGTTCTTCGAGCTTGATGGATGACTTCCCTGGGAAGATACTTTTGGAGGCTGAGAGGAGATACGGCAAAAGGCTTGTGCGCGAAAATGTGGATAAGATGTCAGTTTTGTGAGTGTTAACATGGTTTTTGGTATTTTAATTTATGTCTTTAGTTCGGGATGGCATTTATCGTCGGCGAATCCTCGGTATCATTATACTCTGCGAGCGTACAATCCGGCGGGATGAATGGCGGTCACTATCGAAATGGGGGCCGCATATCAAGGAAAATTGTTCACGTATGACGCTCAGGATTGGAGTCGATGGATGGTACGCTCGGGGGGATTACGTGCGACGCATTTTTTCCAGTTGGGAGATCATATTGAGGTTCGTCAATTTTATGCAAAACTGTTTTTGACATATCTGATTTTTCATTTAGGTGATTTAGGTGTTATTATAATGCTTCGGTTTATGTATCATAGTTCTAGGGGCGGGATCTCGTATGATTTTCAAGTGTTCAAAGGGAAGGTGTTTCTTGGATTGTAAGACCTACTCCTGAAGTACTCTATTTCATTCGTATTGACCACCTTCAAGCAGATGCGTTCACGACACGTCTACTTTATCTTAAATGGTGAGTTTTTTTTGGAATTGCAGCAGAGAACGCGTATTCTTATGCAAGGCGTCTATTTTTAGGTAAGTTGAAGCAGGTGCGTTGACGACACATCTACTTCATTTCAAAAGTTGAGTAAAAATTTCTGATGCAACATGGAACGTGTATTCTTTGGTATTGACTACTTTTAAGCAGATGCGTTTACGACACGTCTACTTTATTTTAAAAGGTGAGTTTTTTTTCGGATTGCACAGAACGTCTATTTTTATACAAGTCGTCTATTTTAGGTCAGTTTTCGGATTGCAGCACAGAACGTCTATTTTTATACAAGTCGTCTATTTTAGGTCAGTTTTCGGATTGTAGCTTCGAAGTTTCGTGGTTCTCTATCCGTTATCCATATTGTTGACACTCACAGCTTCAACATCTTCAATACATGCATGCTATTAAATGTGTACGAGCGTATTTTACACCATCCGCCGTATGGACTTCACGACTTCTGGTGACGCTCTCTGATCCAAAATGGCATAGCTGAACATCAGCTTCACATGCTGGATCATCGGCTGCTTAGGTATATCAACCTTTGTCACTGATAAGGCGATAAAACCATCGATACGGCGGTAGTGAGAATAAGTGAGCGATCCCCTTACACGAGGAAAAGAGGGATCGTTGATCCGCATAACACAGGAACTGCTCAGTTATTGACATTAGAAATTGGCGTTCCTGCGGCAGATAGCGTCGTTCAATCCGTGTTATACATAGCTTGGGAATCCGCCATTCTTCCCTAACTTTCTATGCTTGCAGCCAATATCATATTCCACTGACATGCAGGCCTTTCTATCACGAGCCTGGTTTATTACTAAAGCCGTCTTTCAGGAATCCAGCGCTATGGATCTCCTTCACCTGCTTATCAACATTGCTGGAAAACTCTACGTGTACATGTTGCTTTGGACTTTGAACTACCGGGACGAGCTGCGGGTGAGGATGAAGTCTCATAATCTTGGGCGCGTCTCGCTAGGCAGCTGGCAGAATCTGGAAGTTCAGGGGATCCTGTGACGGTAAGTTGCACTCTTGGTTCATACTTCATGCTGTTCTCAATTATCCTTAGACTCTGGACCGACCAATGTCTTTCACAGGGAGCACATCAAGTAGTCGAATGCTGGCTTAATAGCACTAAATGAAGTGGTCGAAGCATCCAGAAGGACGATTACAAGAGAGCGCATCTCCCTCATGTCCATCAGCCTCAAGTAGTAAATGAAATATTGTTTGGATTTTTCGTAAAATATCGCATGAAACAAAACTGTTTACTGTAAGGGCTATCACTACCGCAATCAGCTATCGTGTACTCTTGAAAAACTTCCTGAAACACGTATGTTACAAGCCTTGTGGAGAAGTCGGCAATTGGTACAATATGAGACTTGCAAAGTAACTCACTTTGCAACATATGTTCTAAGCTTTCCATTGCCTGGTGGGTGAACTGAATCGAATTCTTCAGTAAAGCCAAAGTCCTGGAAAACCGAGAACGCCAGGCAACGTGCTGCGGAGGGGATTGTGCATGTTCCCGGCCGAGATAGTAGGCCTGCTTGCCCCAATCGTCGTCATCAATGGGGCAGAAACTGCCTGTCATCAGTTGCCTCCCAGGATTTTCTTGGAAGAATCTAGTTTCAGGATTAACGATTAGATACAGAAAGGAAAATTGACACGACATCGATATGCTTACTGTACATGTCCACGGACGTATACTTGATCCCATTCCTCCCTGAGACTCCTCTCCCGTTTTGTTCTCGGCGCTGCGCAATCCTATCATATCATCTTAGAAAAGGCCAGCAAATGAACATCTGACTTACCAGGCAGGTGCCAGTGATACATTGTTCTGCGGTACCGTAAAAAGCAGGATGTCGATGCAAGCGCCAGGAGTCATCTCCTAGTCCAAGTTCTGTCTGCATCACCTCATCGTTCATCACAAAATTTGCATTGGACACAGATGCCGTGATCTTGATAGCGTCCCAATTCGGACCATATGGAATGTGGAAGTGCGCGTAGTCATTATTCTCCATGGCGTCAAAAGACTTCGTGATATCGTTGATAATCCTGCTATCGACGATGCCATCGTTGGTGTCAGAAGTTGCTATATGCTCCAATGAAAGTAGGCGAGCTAGGCCTTGGAGCTTAGATGGATGACGAAGGTATATCTAGATAAGGGCTGTTGCGGCAGTATACCAGTCGGAAGAAAAGGAAAACCAACCCTAACATCAACTTCATCCAGCTTCAAAGAGGGGATAAGGACTTCGTATCCCCTGGTAGCGTACTTCGCGAAACGGCTCTCCATGCTGGGAGATCTGCGGGACATATCCACAGTATTGGCTCTTCTCATTACCGCCCCAATCCCACGGGGACTACCCCAGACCAATTGGCCTGTAGAGAAGGAACATCAGGGAGGATACATCGAGGTAAGGATTTCTGACCATCAAAAGCAAAACAGGGTGCATCAACGTCAAAACCCGCTAATATCTCCCCAATCGACGCATACAACCTCAGCACAATCTGGACGACACGAAAGGGGTATTTACCTACAAAGAAAAGCTTTTAGCTTGCAGTGGCAACAGGGCAACGAGGTTCCTCACTGTGGACAGAGATTGTGTTCTTTGTGCGTATGCATACAGTCTCATAGGGAACTGCTTCTTTGACGGACTCGTAGATGGAAATGATCTTCTTTTCCGCTTCTTCTGGAGAAATTCCGTAAAGAAAAAGATCTATATCCGATGTGGGATAAATTTCCCTTTGATAACAACGGATATCAGAATTCGAGCTACCCACGACATGTGGTAGGGAAAGGCAAGCCAGGACACCCCCGCCTGCAGCGACAACTCCCTTCCAGTCTAGGCCGGCTAACATGTTTTCGGTGTATAAGTTCCAGTGGGTCTTGAAAGTGCCAATACCAGGAACCATGACCGGATCTCCATCGCGGGGACGCTGCTTGGGATGCAGCTGAAAGACTCTGAAGCAATCGGAGATCCGACTATTCTGCGCGGTGAAGAGGCCCAGATTTCTTGTGTCCAGAACATTCACAAGGCCAACGTAGGGGTCTGCAATGGCAGGGTCATCGCGAGCGACGGCGAACATCCTGCGATAAGTCCGCTCTATGTCGAGAGCAATCAGAAGAGCGTCGTCTATATGCATACCGGAGCGAAGACGCCGTATGAACGGATCCTCTTGGATGATATCGCACCGCTGCAGGTTAAACGGTGAGATTGCAAGAGTCGATAGGTGAGCATTGAAAAAAAAAGGTACGTGCCTCTGTAGACATTGAGATCGGGTTATCACAGAACAGAAGTATGGCTGAAATCAAATATTGCTTTCTAATTGACGACGGTTGAGGACACTGGGCACAGATGCTTGAGCAACATCGTCGAGATGACACTTTGGTACATACCAAATTGCGGGATCTACAAGCCAAGTGCTAGTCGGATACTGGGAAGAATACAACCTGGGTACTGGCGACGAAAGTAATCATAGAACATTATATAGGAGAACAAGAAACTTACAGTCTTATTGTTGGTTCGAACGGTCTTTTATTAACATCAAACTTATCTGTCGTAGCGAGACGCATCGTAAGTCTCCAATTTGAAAAAAAAATTCTGTGGAGCCCGGTGTCGTCGTCAACGCTTGCTGTAAAATTGCTCGAAACAAAGAGCTTCCCACAGAAAATTTGAAAGGCTGAGTCTTGCGTGACCTAACTAGAAAGCGTTGCTAGTGTAAACAATAGGTAGGTACGTGAGAGCTGTGCCACATACTATATTTCAAAGAGAAAGATTTGGACCGTCCAAAACTACAGCGACAGGGTAAGAATCGGAGGATCGCTGCGAGAAACAAAAGAAGATATTGTATATTGGGCGCCTCCAGCCCGTTGGAACAGCAACTAATTTGAATGATGGCTATCGACGACGACGAGATAGCGGTGAAAAAATAAGAAGGCTGAACAAAGGGAGAGACAAAGGGTTATTGTAACATGGTCGGCTCTCCTCGGTCTAGCCAAAATGTCCGCCGTTGGAACACCAGATAATTTGACTGACGCTTATCGAAAAGTTATCGTGGTATGAACCTGATTGAGAAATGGCTAGTCCGGAACTCCCGAAACAGCCTCTTCTGGATGACGCCGATATCGCAAAACAATTAGATGGCCTGGAATCAGAATCTGCAGACGACGTCAACTGACACCTCTGGGTCATGTGACTAGGCGCGACTGCTCAGGCTGCTGTCATCCTTTTCGGTCGCTCTCTGCTAGAGATCGTGAGTCACCCTGTTTTTGCTTTTGCTTTTTTTTTACTCCGGTGCTTCATCTTCTAGCTTTGTTCACTGATCGCGCCTTGATTAGACACGCTCTTCAAGTTATGTTCTTCCGATTCCTCTCACCAACAAATCTCAGTCTGTACATTATTGCATCGGAGTGTCGGCAGCCTAACTATGTTTAATCTGGCCCTACTTGGAGTGGGCGTACAGGGTGACTATAGAACCAAGCTTGAATTACGCTTCCTGCCGTCATGTCTTTTGTGATGAAGGAGAACCGGGTAAGCTGCCCCTTCGCAATTTGACATTACTCTGGGCGGTAACTCGCGCCTGAAGATATCGATCTTAGAATTCCGTTGCTTCCGGGGTAGTAATCTAGCGCTGCTTTATTGTCTTAGAGAACCGTCTTAAACATCAAGTCTCGCTGCCAGCCCTAGCATTTCTTGCCTTTGAATGCCGCGTCACTCACCTTACCCCCGACCTTTGCGCACTCGCGGAACGCGAGCCTTGGAGAAACTTGATCCTCCTGCCCACGAATTATCCCTTTTCAAAGCAGAGCTACAGATCTTCCTGGATCAGGGAAAGATGGTTATGTTCGACGAGTCTTCTCGCTGTTGGAAGGAGTTTTACCGGTATTTCCAGTGCTCCTGTCGTGACCCTGTTGTATTTAATTTACCACTTGACAGCCCGCTCGTCACTTTGAAGGATGGTTGCATGCGGCAGGCTGAAGCCTTTGAATTCCACCTCTTAGATCCACCCCCTGTCTTCTGTCCTCACATCTTGAACCGTCGGCGGAGTCAGGACGACTGTACCATGCGGCTTCATTTCCGCCGTGACTTCGCCCCAGTCCATTATTATCAAGTGCCATCGTCTAATCACAGTTGCTCTTTCCAAGGTATTTACGTCCTCAGCTGTTCGACCATTGCGAGGCTCATTTACACCTAGTACTTGTACCAACTCTAAATTCTGGTCAGTTCTGAAGCTCTATGTCTAGCTGTCTGAGCTGATCTTGGGCTGCCGAAGTTCCCGTCGCACAGATATCTGATGTCTCAGTTCCCATATCTTTTCCGGTGACAAATCACAATTGCTTTTTCTCCCCCTCGGTGGCTCAGGAAGGCGCTTTATCTGGTGTGTGGCCTTTTCACGCATATTTTTGGGTGTTGACAATGCTAGTAGACGAAGAGTACATCAGTGTAATCGAACTTTTGGAGTCCCGTGGAATATATAGCCGTGATTTGCCTCCATCTTCCTCCTTTTCTATTCTCACTTTAATATCAGAGAAACCGTACCTACATCCTGCATGGAACTCGCGATGCCGCGTAATGTGCCTTTATAACGACGACCTGAATCCCCGCGGTGAGGAAATTCGAACGGCTCATCAACAGTTACACGAGTCCGACGTCGGCCGAATTATTCAAGGTTTACATTCCCCTTGCGGTCTTTGGAGCCATGAATGGAATTATATTCACTCTTGCAATGTGAAATGTAAAGTTTGCTCTTGTTTTTTTTCGGTAGACGGATACAACGCCCACGTTCAAGGGGGCTTTTGTAGAAATTGGATGACCCGAGTGACTGGTAAGTGTTCCCAGTTCATTCTTATTTCAAATTTCCAGATTGCTGATGAAGACGCAGTGCCGCTCAAACGTTCTCGAAGCATTAAAAGGCTTCATCCTCCAAAGATGGAGGAACTGAGCCCTGATGACGAGCCTGATTGGCGACCGGTTCGTGCAGCTTGGGCAGAGTGGAATTCTCAAGTCGGTATTCCACGGAACGTGTGGGTTCTGATATCAACGGCTAAAATTCAGTGCAAGTCTTGCGGAAGATTTCGATCATTTCCTGCTCACAACGCTCACCTTACAACTCATTATACTGGCTGTATAAACTAGTATCTACTGTGTCAATAAAAATCGTTTGCTTTAGGCAGATTGGGCGTATGTATTGTGCCCTCTTGAAAGATCTACTTTTAGAACCACTGTCCTCCTTCCTACAGAGAAAACAGTGGCGACAAACTCCAGGAATATTCTGTATGGTGGCTACCAGGGCTAAAGCATCCTGGGCCCTATAGTGGAAACCCTCGCGCCGGCAATGATGACCGCATGCGCCAGTGGGTGTGAGTTCTTTAGGGCGTGGCTTTGACCAATATACGGCCCCATATCGGCCCTTGCAAATTAACATTTGTGTCAGTGGCTATATATCTGAAATGGCGACGTCGTTGTTAAGACCGTAGTTACCAGGATACCATATTGAGGGACTTCCTGAGACCTTCTGGCGGTAGTCCACAGATGGTCGCGTGTGTGTAGAGTACGTGCATTTTTACCGTTCAACATCTGGTTCGTACCTGCAATTTGATAACCCAGACGAACTGAATGTCGGAGCAATGATGGTGCTAAGTACTGCTAACCTCTTTAAACCCGCCTTCCCTAAGCCACCTGGCTGGTGACATCTGCATTTGTCGGGATGTTGTCGAGATGTTGATGGCTCTGAAGGTCGCCACGGGGAAGCAGTATTTCCGTAACTCAGTGTAAGCCACCTAGGGCGTACTAACTGCAACTTCTGAGCTTCATTTCGAATTTATTTTGAACTCTTTCTCCTCGTCCCCATTTTGACCCTCATGGTCGTCCTCACCACACTTACCTTGAAGCGTGAGTGACTGCTTTTGTATTACTAAAGCTTGTATATTGAATGCGATAAACCTAAAGTCATCGCTACGGCTATCCATAGCTCGGCGCAAATATCCTCCCTTGCTCGATTGGTCTATCGATCACAGAGGAATCAATTATATTCCGACGATGCATGTGCATGCCTAGCCATGTCCTTCTCGCTTGCTTGGCTAGCGTGCATTTGGACTCCCAACTTTGTGGACATCACTAGTGAGTAATACCTCATCTGTTCTTCTCATGATGTATTCTCAAGGCGTTTATCAGCGACAGAATACGTTTCTTGTACCCAGGCAATTAAGGTAATGACGTACGGGATAAATAACGCTCTAGTTCTCGCTGTAACCTGGTAAATTAATCGCAACACGGACGAGTGTAGTATGGAAGTTCTAACCTGTATATCTCTACAGGCTGAGCCGGATCAGTTTATTTTTGGCCTCGACAAGGATCCTGCCGGTTGGCTTTCTGCATCGAAGCTTACCATTTTCTGGATTTCTACTCTTCGTCGCCATGTACGCTTCACTGATAGCTGAGAAGATCTACCTATGCTATAGGGACACGTCGGCGGAGATACCGGAGCCACCACATCAATGTGATAGTACTGGTGAGTCTTCTTTGCCACTGCAGATGCCCAATTCGCTCAAAAGCGAGTGCAGGTCGAACTTCCATAGTAACTGAGATTACCTGTGCGCCTACATTTAATTTCCAAGGGAGTGATGGTTTTCTGAATGTGCTGATACAAGTTAAATTCCTTTCGGATATCGTAATTTTCGCCGTACCAATCATTGGCTTTGTCACCCGTTCGCGCAACCACCATCAAGCCCCAGACGGAGGCTCGTTAACTTTGTCAGCGTGCGCGGCTGCTACGATCACTGCTGCAAGCATTGTCCATGCAATTTTTCTGATACTTGGGCTTGAGCATTCGTCCGACTTCATCACAGCCGTAGAGGTAGCTTTCTCTCTCAAAATTGCTGATACTCGGTGACCGATATAATAACACAGTCTGCAGTATCTCTGATGGTCGTTAATATCGTCGCCACAGTTGGTATCTGCTGCAGACAGGGTCCGCGGTGCGATACTGACTTCAACAACTCGGTCATCTTCGGTAGCACATTACCATTTAATCAAGGGCACACGTCTAATGGCTGGCGCAGACTGTTGCCGAAACCTCTGGAAGGTGCGAAAATAAATCTTTTCCATTATCACTGAACCAACGCATCCTAGGATCGACAAACTCAATCTTTGAGTTCGAGTCTCAATCATATATACCTACGAGGCCTCCCCCTCAACACCTTAGGCTTGGTAGGTCTGAGTTTCACTGGGAGATTTGATGACGACGACTGAGCCAGGTATTCTAGCAGAAAGATCACCAACGACCAGTATCCTAAAATATGGGCTGACAGTGCCGGCTAGAGGAAGAGGTGGGCCGCCCATGCCGCTGCCAGCTGCTAAGCCAGTCCCTAAGTCTGTCAGATTTGCCAACAATCCACGGTGGTCCGGGAGTGACCCGGCGTTGAATACTTCTTGTTACCCGGAATACCTCATAGATGACGATCCTTTCCAGCGGAGGTGAATAACGTATCACGTATCTCACCATGCTGATTCTATCCTTCTATAAATTCTACTCAAGTCAACGTGTTTCAAACCTTACTCCATTCTTTTCAGTATTACATGTCTGTAGCACTTGGGAATGAACAATCATTCGCCTCTAAGCCTCCCAGGCTTTAAGTTCGAATTCCCTGAAGAAGGGTTGACCCCGAAAGACGACTACTGACTGGTGAAGACGGAGCCGGTCATTTCCCGGGTGTCACCATTGGTCCCGCTGCTGCAAGCGTCCTTTGCTTCATTGTCAGCATGCACCATCATGTATGTGTTCGAAGTACGTTCTATTTACGAGCTTCACGTATTACATGTCTACCAAGCATGATTGTCCAAATCATTCTGCACAGCTCCAATGTCTAGCCCTTCTGGCTTCCCCCACATCTTCTCTGCCACATTGGCTAAAGAACGAGGAAAGACTGGAGAGCTGTTAATATTTGATCTGCAAATCGGGCAGTTATTAGACTGAGGGGGGTTAACCCTGACCCACTCAAAGAGGCAAGCCCCACAGAAATCATGCCCGCATTTGAGGCTACCAGAATTCTCAGTGGGTCGTAAATTTCTCAGGCGCAGAAGATACATACGAAACAGGCGCTTGAATTCCATCCATACAGATCGGACAGCAAGTGAGGTCCTTCAGCTCTTGAGCCGCGGTTTCCAATTGGGAGACTGCTTGATCCCGTTGCAGTTTCAAAGTGTTGTTCTCCTGGGAGCAATGAGCGACAGCTACGTGACAGTTAAGGTTGTTTACCTCATGTAACAAATCCTCGGTCTGTGATGCCTGTCTAAGCCTCGACAAGAGAAAGTCCCTATCCGCGAGTAGATTCTCTGAAGAAAAGGATTTCAAGTGTTCAACGAAGAAATCCCTTTCACCTTGTATTTTTTCGAGTTCAAAGCGGACACTTCGGAGCTCGCCCTCAAGGGCAGACCGCTCCTGCAAGAAGAAATGTCATTGTCGCGTGAAAGGGTAAAAAGCGAGGACAAACTGATTGTAGTTTTCCGTCAACTTCTGAGAGGCGCTTCTGGAGATCATCTCTTTCGTTTCTTAGCTGAGTGCTTTCTCCTCGGAGACGTTCTACATCCTAGAGAATTGATCTTGTCAGGAGATATACGGTGATGAGAGTCTTGGAGGAATACTAGAGCTTTCCGAGTGTTGTCCTGGGACAATCTGTCTATCCGTTTTTCAAGGCGAGTAATCTATACTGACACAGTCAATAAAGGGTTTAGAATGAGGACCGTGGGTACTTTGTAGCCCCGATTATCTGGACAGATCGATAAATAGGATCATGAACAGTCGTCAAACAAGTATACCTTGCCAAGTCGTCGCCATATCAAGGATTAAAAAGGTGCTGGTATCCCTTTCCGACTAGTAGAAAAATGGACGAGTCGCTGATTAATGTCGCCAGCAGCCTGGGATTTATGTTTCCAGAGTTTCAATTGTTCTCGAGGGTGTGACGGATGAACCTGGTTCTCGAAGTTGCCAGGGTTCTCTATATTGACAACTCAAAATCCTCGGTATTGAAATTTGAAAGGATACAAAGGTCAGTGAGTCACCGCTGGACAATAGAAATACAAGAAAGTCTTGCGACAGACACCCCCGGCTGCGGGACAACAATATGTAGTTGGCTAGGCAATAGATGGACTGCACCCCCGCGCCGCTAACGATGGAGCTCTTCATTATAGACAATAAGTAGATTATGTCAATACGGGATGCGTTGTGTGTGTGTCGCACACAGTATTTCAAAGATATGGATTTGAGCCTATCAAAAGTACAGCGACAGGGTAAGATCGATATCAGAGGATTTCTGCGAGAGAACAACGGGAGCTGTTCGTAACTTGGTCGGCTCCTGGGCTCTCCGTCGCTGTTGCCAAGATATCCGTCCACCGACTGGCACTGAGAAAAGAAGAAAGGAGGAATATAAAGAGAACAAGAAAGGGAGTTCGACACTTTCTTTCAGTTTAGCGAAAATATCCGCCGTTGGAACAGCAAATAATTGACTGACGCTTATCGTCTTCGAACCGGATTGAGAAAAGAGCGCCTGGTGCGGAACTTCCCGACTTGACGTCACTACGTTCCTGGCACCTGGCACTGGGTCGGCAAATCATGTGACTAGAGGCGACTCGTAGCCATTTCTCTTTCGAGTTCCTTTTTCTTGGAGTCCTCTCGCTTTCTTGTAGTGCCTCCTAAAAGATTACCCGAGACTATACCTGCAGCAAAGGACCCACCTCCGTTCCGTCCTATCAGGATCGAGATTTTGCGAGCTCTCAGGACTAGACCGTCCGATGTAATCGCGAGCCTCCGTAGCCTGTATTGATGTTTGTTCTCATCGGTAGTATTGCCAAAAATCACCTGACTGCATCTCCAAGAAGTTCTTAAATAGGTATATACGTGTATGTACGATCGGGATTGCAGGATACCATAGGGATACCACCATTGTTCGTTTATGCGACCTTCTTAAAACTGCGTATTACCTCTCAAAGATGGGCCCTCTTTGAGGGAGAAGGGAGACAACAACGGCTTCTCAAAAGGCTGCAGCTGGAAGTTACGCTATAGGGTTCATTAGTCCGTGTTGAAACTGAATGCAGTAGAAACTTGCCCACTGTTGTTGGGAAGGCTCTGGCGTAGTCTCAAAACTGTCGAATTTGTTACGCTAAGTCGAAGTCAACATAGGCGGACTTCCAGGCACCAAGATAAAGCTCACCATTGCCTGAGAGAATTGACCCATTGTACCATTAATTCCCATTCGCTGCTGCAAACTCTGTAACGTGATGCTCTCAGCCCTTCGGCAAAAATAACAGAGTGTCGCTTACGGGTTTGATTTCTTCTCGTCCGTAATCCGCTTTCTGGAAAGGAGATTAACAAAGCTCGGCAAAAATAAAAATACTATTCACACCTCCCGCACGCTTTCCAAGCTTTCTGCTTCGGCCATACCGTTAGCACCTTCATCATGAGCTAGTTGAGCTCCATCTAGCTGCACGTCCTGCAGACTGTTAGCCTCTACTTCGACCATCCTGATACTCAGTGATTGAAAGGACGGCTGTTGAATGTGGATCCTGATGTGAAGTTCCACCGGTTCGGCGCACGGTGGAGGTGGGAACAATCCGATGTGATTGAAATTCTGATAGCCAATGTCAGAGAATATTTGACCGCAGTGAGAATGTCCGGGAACGTGCTTTCACTAACAGAGTGAACTGGGAAGTTTTCTTTCCGTGCTCTCCCGAAGCAAGCATCATCTAAGGCAGCGATGGCCCTGTACGCTCTCTCCGATATCTTGTTTTGGCATTTCGTCCGAGTTTGAATGGGTGATGGTGAGGAGGAAGAATGTCTTTGCGATTCCGGTCGCGGGATATCCCACACTGCATGGGCTGTCGAATCATAAGGAACCGCCTACGTCAGATATGTTCAGGATCTACAATGAAACTAAGATAAAACATCCTACCGGCGGATGGTTATGGTCCATTATCATCCTCTAGTAGGCAAGGATCTGTAGGAATCATATACGGAGGAGAGAAGGTAGCTATTTTATTACTGAGGCAAGCCGCAAATACAAACTGCTCCATTGGATGTTATTGTCGTGAACATGTAACTAGTAGGACTTTTTGTCCAACAATAGAGTTGAGTTTCCGGTTCGCATCCCTGCGTGTATTGTTGTAGAACTGGTAAAGCACCCATTTATTTAGAGAGATGACAAACGTATTATTTCAAAGGCTTGCACGAAACGTTTATTTGAATTATTCGAGAACAAGCGCGCCACCATAGAAACCAAGTTACTGCGCGCGCCGGTCCGACTCCGTCCGTTCCGAGGTAGACATCCTGCATCGCAGCTCCGCACTGATCTTTGGCTAGGCTGCATTGTATTATATTACAATAATTATTGCAGTGCACCTTCCGGAACTCTGCAGGTGCTCACGTATGCTGTCTCGACATTTACCGGAACCATCTCCGAGGGAATGGGCGGCTCTCGCAAGGAACATAACTTGAACGCCAAGCCGCATTCCTCTCTCGGTTCAAAGGAGCCCCGCGTAACCTAATTTCGTTCCTGTTCCATTTGTGCTATTCTCTCCTTATCGTCGATGGGCGTCAGTCAAATTATTTGCTGTTCCAACTGCGGATATTTTGACTAGATTGGAGAGCCGCCTTTGTTCTTCCCTTTATTCTTTGGCACTATCCTCTCTCGTTGCCGTTGATGGGCGTCAGTCAAATTGTTCGCTGTTCCAATGACCCTAGAAACAGTAGCCGTCGATGTACTTTTGATGGGTCCAAATCCTTATCTTCGAGATACACACATTATCTCGACGCACAAACGGAAGAAGACTTATGCGTCAGCCTATTACTTGTACTTCGTTGGTCGTATTCTGCTACTCTCAAGTAAGTGTTTCTAAAACATCCGGTATGTGTGCACTTGCTGCTGTGACTGATGGGCAATCATCCTCTAATATCAGACGACACGGTATCTTGCACTGCGAACAATTCTTAGTGCCCAGCATTCATATTTCAGGTCGAACAAGAAGGTAAAGACAATAATATAGTATTTGCCATGACTACCGCTGACGTGTTTGAAAAGAAGACATTCTTATACGCCAACACAGTAGACAGCGAAGCGTACCCTTCCTAGGTTCCAATGTTGTCGGCGACTAGCAGCAGAATAATGCCGCCCATATCGGGAAGAGGACGAGAAGATCGATGTGTCTGTCTAATGTTTCCCAATGGTCACAGGCTCACGAAGGCCAATGCACCAGCACATCGACTCGAACTTGCTCATTTCTCAGAGGTCAGGCATTCTCTTTATGAAGGAGGATTGCGGCTTTACGTCTCTGATAGACCAGTCGAAACCCTGAAAATGATACACTCCCTACTATAATTTCGTCTGATCCTGCGGTACGAAATACCGTAAGTTTATCCTGTCAGCATGTTCCATGCAAGTCTTCTCATGATACTATTCAGGACACCCAAGCTTTGTCTGAGCACCTATCAGCTCCATTTCAAACGGACCGCCCACATACGACACCAAACGATCTCAGGGTACCTTCTCAGGAGTTTCAACATGCTCAGCATCAAGACTCTTCTATCACCATGGCTAACATTGCTGTTACGGTGGAGGATGCTCGAATCAGTATCGATACCGATTCTTCGTCCCATGCCGCGCCGCGCCGATGGTTGCCGCCGAATCCTCTCCGTTCATTCGCCCATTCCCGCATATCTAGATCTAATAATGACGAATCCGTGTTTCCCCGCATCTTCTACGAAAAAAAACCTAGTCAGCCAATCAAAAAGGTGCTGGATGTCATCAACACGGTGGAGCAAAACGCAGTAACTCTGTTGGAGCAGTTGCAGGCTCTGGAGGATGTCAACGTATCTATCATGGCAGAAGTTATTGACAGACATGCTATTCTGGAGAAGGCGTCAGAGGAAGTGTCCCTGCTTCACCGCAGTCTGAATCGTGACCAACGTCCAGAGACTGCCGATCGTAGGTCCGATGTAAGGACCCGCTTGCTCCGGCTTGAAGATATCATTAGTCTTCTTGGCGTATCACTGCCCCCAAGATCACCTGAAGAACAATATATCGATGCAGGTAAAGTCGAGATGCATGCTGTTGGTTTCTGTATTGAATGCAGTACAATTTCAGAACCGGTCTTCTGCAATCCTTTGCATAATATGGACGTCATAGCTCAATTAATGATACTGCTCGCTGTGATCTGTCACGTCATTATGGGCATGCGCGAGAGCTGGTGCAATTTCATTATTGGAGTGATTTCCTTAATCACACGTCAGACCATGACGACAGGGCTACGGAAGGACGAGGACGGGAACGTGGACTTTGGTGCAACTCAGAAGAGCGTATTAAAACAGCTCCCGACCAGCCTTTATAGCGCCCTCAAGATAATGCAGCTCAACGGCGAAACCACATTATATGCTGTCTGTCCAGCATGCAGCTTTTGTCACAAGCCTGATCCATCTCGCTCTCGTGACAACGATCGTTCTACTCCGTATCCATCTGTATGTTCCCGGCAGATACCCGGGCAGTCGGGATTAGAAGCTTGTGGTGAAGAACTCTTAGAAACTCGCCACGGCAGTCTCAGACCAAAGAAACCATTTTTGATGGCTTCCTTGCCGGAGTACATTGCTAGATCACTATCCGATCCAGAGATTGAGAAGTTCTGTGATCAAGCCTGCGACGACGCGTTTGCTCGGCGGGATGTCCCTCTGGCAGATCGTGATATGACAGGCCCCTTCGACGGAGGTTTCTTGAAAGATTTCGTTGGTCCTGACGGAAAACTTTTCATAGACCGAGGAGGAAAAGTTCGGCTGGCACTCGCTGTGCACCTTGACTTCTTTAATCCCAACGGAACACGCATCCATGGCAATCACGATTCTATAGGACTCATCTCTATGGCCAATCTCAATCTTCCCGAAAATATTCGCTACAAACCGGAGAATATCTTTCTTGCAGGTATTATACCTGGCCCTAAGGAACCGAATCATACTGGAATTACTGAGTACACCGTCCCTCTCATCGATGTGGCGGTTGCGGGATGGACGCGAGGCTTCCACATCTCACGGACCGCATCCCGGGAGACTGGCCGCCATGCCGATATTGCAATCATCTTTTCTGTTAACGACCTTCCTGCAGCCCGTAAAGTGTCAGGAAATGCAGGTCACAAATCGGAATGGTGTACTGTTTGCGAAGCTTCACTCCAGGGTACCGATACCTGCTTTCATCTTTGGACCAAACGAGACGTCACCGTGATGCGCGAGAAAGCGTATGCCTGGCGAAATGCGACTACTTCAACGGAAAGGGATAATATCTTCAAAACCTATGGAGTGAGGTGGTCCGAATTCTGGAGACTTCCGTACTGGGATCCTACTCGAATGCTTGTGGTTGACACCATGCACTGCATTCTTTTAGGACTCATCCGCTACCATTGCCGATACATTTTAGGCATTGATTGGAATATGGCTCGAAATCAAGATACCCCCCCATCGGCCTTTGATTACGCTTGGGTCGCCTATCACCTCAATGTCCCGAAGAAATTCCGCCTTCGAAAGGATCACGAGGAGAAACATGTAACCTATATTCAGAATATTCTGACCCTACCGTTGGAAGGCGAATGCTCAATAGACGAGGTGACGCTAAGGAAAAGACTTGGGTCGAAGAACTTGCCACCCCTGATGTTCGTGAGTTACACGCTGGGTCTGACGATGCATACTATATCAGTAAATGACCAACCGAAATCGGTGCCTGCCCGAGGGAAACAACAATTCATTGATCTGCTAGTTGGATGGGTAATCTATTCATTATCTTTCCTCACTCACTCAGGACTAACACATTTCGTAGCGGATGAAACAACCTCTTTCAGCAAATTACGAGCGCGCTGTCATTGACATAGCAGCCCTTCGCCATATCCAGAGTGTCATCAAGGATACAGTGACACCTTCTTGGATCGGCACGGTGCCGTTCAATTATGGTGAAGCTTCGGCAGGAAGTATCAAGGCCGATGAATGGCGCACCCTCAGCACGGTGTTCCTGCCAATAGCCCTGATTACGCTCTGGGGTGATAAAGACGGAAAAGATCCTGGAGAAACCTCACAGTCATTGAAAGTTTTGGACCATACTATGACACTATTTCAAGCTGTCGGTATAGTTTGTCGTTATACGATGAACGTCAGCCGTGCAGAAACTTATCGACAGCTCATGAAGACATGGGTGGACGGCCTGAAGAAATATCATCCTCACACTCGGTTGCATCCGAAGCGGCCCAATATTCACGCTTCATTTCATATTTACGACTTCCTCCTTCTCTTTGGACCTGTGGCGTCTTGGTGGTGTTTTCCTTTTGAGCGTCTAATAGGATCGCTACAAAAAATCAATACGACCAGCCACATTGGAGGTAATATTTCTGATGCCAGTCGATTTTCGATAGAGATCTGACAACAAAACCCAGGCGAGTTGGAGGCGACAATATTGCAAACTTTTATTCGCAGCGCAAATATTCGCAGATGGATGCAGAAACATAATTGTCCAGAACTAATCTTACAGCTGAAGCATCTGTTTGATAAGGCATTCGCCACCAGCAAAGGTGGTTTCAAAATCGAGTCGGAAGCAAAAGAGCAGGCCGAACACGCGTATTATACCTACCATGGCGTCACCTTTTCTCGTTCGAGGACTCATCTTGGGGGAAGTCTGGTCCTATTTTATCCCACGCCCTCGTGCAGTGAACCTGTGGCAGGCAGTATACAAAAAATTGTTTCCAGAAGCAACGAGCCGTGCTTCTACATCAGACGCCAAAGGCCTCTGCCGCCATCTGCTTTCGACCCTTTCCAGAGATTCACCTTCTTTTCTGCTAGGTCCTACTCTTCGGATATGAGCGATGATCCTGAAGACGAGGTTCATCCGAGTTCAGTGTTATCCCATGTTGCGCGATACAATTACTCGCACAAACGTGCGGTCATTCTGAATCTGAGCCGGGTAAGTCCGAAACTTTCCTCTGCGGTTACGAATAATTTACAAGGCCTGTAGGTCTGAAGTATTCTACGACGGGTTCGATCAGAAATATTAATTGGATTATCTACATATTCCCCTCGGTTATCGCAGTGATATAAAATTCACTTTTACTGGGCTTTCGTTTTATCTTGATACATACCGTGGTGATTATTTCTAAGAGCCCAACGTGCAGACAGTGCCTGAACTGGAAAGAAAAATTTCTCAGAAGTTGGTCTGGAAAGAGCGTTACGATTACGTATAGGCGGCTAAGCATAATGGCGAATAGCCCTCGTCCTTTGCCTAGCCCTCGTGACGATGCTTTGACGACATTCATCCATCAGCCATTCATAAGTATTTGCTCCACAACCTCTTAACAACGCAAACGGCGGCTCCGGGCTCCTCAGATCCTTCTCCACCCTCGGAGGCAGTATCCAATGTAGCCTCTACATGGATAATGAACCCCTTTGTTGCCAGACGGCGCAGCCAGCTGGGTTGGCGACGTGTTGCCGCCCTTATAAGGAACTCCCTGGAGTATGTCCATTTATTAAATTTGTTGCAAGATTAATGGTACTCACGTTAGGACTGTCTCGTCGAACAGCGTAGACGATTCCATATTCAGGTTTAGAGACAGTCAATAGGACAGGTAATAGAGGATGAAAGGAGCACGTAGTAGTTGTGATTTAAGAGCCACTATTATCAAAAAGAGGGTAAGCCGCATTATTTTGGAGGCTTAAGCGAAAGGAAGCATGCGCGGAAGAGGTAAACTTGAAATTTCGCAGTATGATGCAAGGCATCCGTATGCTGCCGCCGGGAGAACGGCGAACGCCGCAGGGTCCTGGAACTAGACGTCGAAATAAAATATATATGTTGACGTCACGTCCAAATTGTTACATGAGAAATAAGAAAGGTATTCTAGAGGTTTTGTACTGCAAGATTTAGAAACTCGAAAGCTTCTTCCGATATTTGTAGCTCCTCAACACTGGCCCTAGACAGATCCTTCAACCATGCGTCATTATACATAGCTCTGGGTAAGCCCGGAGGCGCCCTACCGTCGTAGTCTGTGTCTGACCAAACTCGTTCGGTAGGCCGAGACGCCTTTCGACCTTGTAGAGCTGGTAGTTTCCCCATATTGTCTATCAGTTTGAGATGCTCAGTGACCTGAGGCGCTCTCCATTTGCAAAGCCGGACAATGAACACTTGCATCGTCATTCCATTGCTCATCTGAGTACCCGACTCTTCGGGAGACATTCCGTGGTGTCCTAACTGTTCCAGAATCTTCTTCAGCAGGTTCCAATATTGCAAATCGGGGGCGTTTGATTCCGTCTTTAATGCAATGACGTTGGTCACAACGCCAGTTCGACGTTGAAATTTCTGCAGGTAAATGAGTCTCAGAACATGACGCTATATTGACAAAGAAGCCTTACACGGGTTTGCGCCGATCGAATTCTCTTTCCGTGGTATTCTTTTTCTACCGTGACCCCCACTCGGGCGGCGATTTCTGTGGGACTTTCGAATCGGTCCTCGGATGATATCCACTTGGCTAGAGACTTTTGGTAGTAACCTTGACACTGTTCGAGCTGATTCCACAGAAGCGCAGAGATGTATTCATCAGAGATGAATGGAAGGTTCCAGTCACGATTGGATTCATTGGTATTCTTGACTTTTATTACTATCTTGTTCAAGATAGTGGTGTTCCAGTTGGATCTACGCCAGCCTTCGCTGAAATCCAGAGTAAAGTGTTCGTCCGGCCCGTCGCCGTCGTCTAGATTGTACGACACGACTCCCTCCGGATCCGCAGGGGTGTAAGATATGAAGTCGTTGAGCCTCTCCACATCGAAGACTTCCCTCCAAACCTCCCGGACCAAGGCCTGTAAAAGAAAGAGTCACATGAAACGGACGACATAATTTACTTGCGAGTTACGCACGTTGTAACGAAGTTCCTGTGCACGAGTCAGCTGGAGCTTTCCAGCACGTTTCACCTGGATCCAATGGTCCCGAGTACCAGGTTTTCGAGAAACGCGACGGCCCTCTACAGAGGTTTTGCCGGTTTTCATCGCATTCATAAGGAGTGTGAGGGCGTTGATAACAGCTGATGACGGTATATCAGGGTTGGAAAAATCGATGCCTTCTAATTGGTCTGGCAGAGGATGTGCCAGCATAGATGTCCCAGGAGCTGGAAGACTTGTGTTTACAACGATATTTGATTGTTGCATGGCAGGAACCGTTGAAGAAGTGTTGGTAGCGATTGTGACCGGTGGAGGACGTTTGGTAGGTGTGGGCGTAGCGAAGACCGGAGGCGGTGCACCGACGGTGTGGGTTTGACCAGCTACCAGAACAGGTATGGGGGTTTGGATCCTGCCCGGAATAGATGCAGGGGCTGTGGTGGGCGCAGCAGGCCCCAAACGAGTTATAGGTTCTTGGTCAGCAGAGACTGCCACGCTTGTAGATGTAAGTTCGGATGATGAAGCTGCCCGGCTACTAGCTTCGCTATCAGGGGCGATATTGATGATTGGTAAGTTGATATGATGAGCGTTGACAGCGACCGTTCGAGTTTTACTGCGATTGCTAGGTGTCGCCTGCAGAGATTATGAGACCAGCTTGAAAAAGGAAGTAATAACCTCATTTACCGCGAGTGAAGATCTCAAAGCCAAGACAGAATTACTTTTTTCGATCTGAGATGAAAATAAGCCAAGGAAGGTTAGAGCGGAAAGAAAACTGAATACCAGTCCCCTTTCTAACTTTGCTTGCTCCGATCTCATACTAGCCATCTTCTCGTTCTATGTGGTCGTTAATCCGGATAATTGATAACGATCGTGACAACTACTTACCATGCTGGCTTCCAAGGATTCCAGTTTTCTTTGAAAAAACTCCCTCTCGTCTTTGAGTGTTTCGTTCTACCGATGTTGTTAGAATAAGCGTGGTGTCAACTTGAAGTGAATATCCTTACTTGCTGTTTTATTAAATGCCCTTGTTCGCGAAGTTGCTTGAGCTAGAAAAGACAATGAATCTGCGTTCAACAGATAGGCGAGCATGCCTTACATAGGATTCATTCATTCCTTTCAAGTCCAAGTTTTCGCCTTCGAATTGCAGAATCTGTTCAACCATCTGGCTCTCGTGGTCCATATCGACATCTGCGTCTACTGCTTCTCCTGCATTCAATCGGCATTGTAAGAAGGATATGTGGTCGTCTCTTCTTTGTATCGCATTGCTTGCATTTACCCGGGTACGTCGAAGTATGTTCTGGCCGGACGGCTTGAACAATGAACGCTCTATCAGCACATCCCTGATTTTCAATGACCAAATGAAAAACTTACGTGGTAAGCGTCGACTAGACGAACTTTAGGAGCAGGAGGGTCTTCAGCCTCCCTATCCCGAGACAGGCGAAGAGTTGGCATGAAGCGATCCTCGGCACCAGTAGGCGGAGATGAAGGGCCGCTGACTTGGTCATCCAAGGAACCTAGCGTCGAGGGATTATTCCGTGATACTCGGCCACCGCGAAGAGCACCAGTCTCTTGGGGTGTAATCGCAACGGAGTTTTGATTGTGTGCCGTCACCGAGGTGGAGCTCCTGAAAGTGAACAACGGATTATCGACTGGAAGAGCACCAGTCTTTGGTTGATTGTGTGCCATCGCCGAGGTGAGTGTAAAGAGAACGAGGGATTATCGACTATCACATTCACAGGGATACGCCGTCTTTAAAAACCTCTCGATTTTCCTTATGACTATGTGTCTCCAGTTTCCAATGGAGGAGCTCTTTTGTTCTCGTCGTCGCTGAGGTAAAAACCGATGAAAGGACATGAAAATTGTCTCTGTGAGTAATTACAAACCTGTATTGTTTTATCACAAACATTTGCAAAGAGGGTGTAAGATGACAATACGAACTGACATATGAATCGAGGTTGACACGCATGGCCCTGATACTTCGTCAGTGAAAGCGTCTCGCTTGAAATTTCTAACAAAATGTGCATCCCAGTACAAAGATATCGTATCTATAGAAACAGGTCTCGATGCGACAGCTATTCTTTCACTTTGCAACCGAACCATCGAGAAAATGGGACAAACAATTGAGGACGCCCAAGGACTCCCGACGTTCCAAGAGACAATAAACATGAGCGTCTTGCTCGCTGGATCACTACAAATCGAGGGAAACTCTGCATATAAATATATCCACTAAAATCCTTGTAAAGTCTGTAGCTACAGACCACTCCCACATTTACTGAAACATATCTTCATTTGAATGTCATCTCCCCGCCCTTCAGGAATGAGGACACGCACCAGAGAGTACGACGAGTCCGATGTAGGTGCTCCGTGGACTCGATAGGCAACCACTCACAGCCTTAAAGGATTCGGAGTTGCAGACGAGGAAAAGAGTTGCTGTGGCAGGACCGTCCCGAGAGGAATTTGACCACGTAAGTTCTGTGTACTTTCATCGTCGTGCATGATGACATTTCGACAATAAGGCGAAAGAAATTGCAAAACTCTCTCGAGAGTCTGAACAACGACTTGGGCATCTCCTGAGGACCGCCGTCGAGGTGAACGGACGGTTGCATCTCTTGTTCACTCAAGAGATCTTAGATTCAAATGCCAAATACCGGGAGAGTAACACCAATATCTTGGCCTGTCTTGACCGGGTGACAAAGGCTCAGGAGGAACGTGAGCTTTCACGGGTGTGTTTTTTCACCGGGCTATGATTCGACTGAAACTGAGTGAACGCAAACTACAGGCCCACAAAAATAGACTGGCTCAGACCACAGCATTCGCAGCAGGGATCTTCTTCGGGGGATTTGCAGCGAAGAAACTCGTGCTCCCGCTATTGATAGGATTGATGCTGGCATCGGTCAATTATTGGTGGCGTTTTAGGACGGAGATAAGATCACCCACTCGTAGAAGAGACCCGCGTAGACGACATGGAACTGTGAGATAGATTACGTTAAGTAGCATCCCAATAGGTTCATCAGCCGAGTTTTTTCGGGAAGGAAAGCGAGAGCCCTACGACGATCCTGGGTATTCGAGAAAGAACGGTCGTAGGAAACAGTATCCCGAAACACGATGGGCGTCAAAGTCCCATTTTCGGACTCTGCCCACGGGTCAGGACCGATCCTTCCTTCCGCTGTGGGTGGAACGAGGCGAATTATTTGCTGTTCTGATGGCGGAACTCTAGCTAAACAATGGTGGTCCGAGTAATGCTCTCCCTTATCATCTTTCCGGCGCTCCCTTGACACTCGTTATCGTCGATAGACATCAGTCAAATTATTTGCTGTAACGGCATAACAATACTGCGACTAACTGAGCATACCTTCGCTCCCAAACTTCTCCCTCTGAATCGCTGCCCCAACGACCCCCACTCATCAGGTTGTCCCCTCATGTTCAAGGAGCTCTTGCGAACACGCATCCGCAAAATTGGTAATGCCATTGTTCATCTGAGTTTCTGATCGGTTTTTTGAAAGGTCACTTGCCTCAGGTTTAGCAGTGACAGTTCCGTTCTGTCAAAGAAAACGACCGGCGATACTCACAATGGCAGAACAAGCTCTGTGTGAGTAACGCATTTTTCAGTTAATTCTGACAAAAACTCTCATCACATTAAGCTCAAGCGTCGGTCAATGCGCGCCTCGCTGATCGTTTTCTTGATGATCGTTCAACCGACGACAACGTACGTAACTACCGCATTATGTCCATTGTGGAAATCTGCCAATCCATATACGTGGAGGTGGTTGTCGGCGGATTACCGGCTACAATATATGTAGTATTTAAATATATATACAAAGAGACGACGCCGTGCGGGAAGCTCCGAACAAGCCGCTCTTCTCAATCAGGTTCAAAGACGATAGGCGTTAATCAAATTATTTGCTGTATTTGCTGTTCCAGCAGCGGAAATTTTGGCTAGACCGAGCAACAACTCTTTTTGTTTTTTCTTGGCGTTATCTCATTGTCGTCGATGGGCGTCAGCCAAAATGTTTGCTGCTCCAACGGCGGAAATTTTGGCTAGACCGAGGTCACAAACGTCTACTACGATGTCGTTGCCTCATCCTCTTAGAGGACGAGGTTCCTCATTAGTTCTGGGGTGCCGGCGTCGTATGCTGACGACTTTCCCATGA
Organism: Armillaria novae-zelandiae; assembly: GCA_030435655.1. Classification (NCBI taxonomy): domain Eukaryota; kingdom Fungi; phylum Basidiomycota; class Agaricomycetes; order Agaricales; family Physalacriaceae; genus Armillaria; species Armillaria novae-zelandiae. Next base: position 110,340 of record JAUEPR010000129.1, read on the forward strand.
CAACTTCTTATTGTGAACTTTTCTGCATGTCCTAATTGTTTTCTGGTCTCTTAAGAGAAATTCTCAGCTCTTTTTCTGCAGATTATACCGCTCATGCCTCCCCAACGCAAAGGCTGTCACATACCATCCCAGTCCAAACCGACCTTGGTCACCCGATCAATGGTCCGCCGCAACGATCCGAGTGTAGACGTGCTGAAAATGCTCCATACAGCACTAGAAGCACGCAATGCTTGTGGACTAACGTCTTCTTTCGACTTGCTATCTAAAAAATGGGTTATATTCTCGTGAGTTTACAATAATTTACCGAGTCCACGCCGTTAATGGTCTCCGTTATTTTAGGTCGCCTCAGGCTCCGCTGTGTCCGCATGTCCTCAACAAATATCGTACGGAAGATGATTGCCGTATGACATTTCACGACAACGGCATCAAGTCTTATTGGAGGGCTAAGACCCATTGTTGTGATTTCTATGGTGAATTCGCCTACTATTTCCCGTCTTTCTTTGGCTGATACTCTTCAGCAGTGCTTAATTCTCCTCGAAGCCTGGATCACTACAGAGCTTTGCGTCCTAGCTCATGGAAACCCTTCTTTTCAAGGGCTGTAGCTCTGAAACGAGCGGTGTCCAGTTCGTTATCTTTCTCGTATCCTATCTCATTCCAAAGTCATATTAGTAGATAAGAAGCTCATTCACACCCTCATGGAGAATTACGACGAAGGTGTTTACAACTGTAAGAAATCTGATTGCTCCGTAACCTTGTCTGATATCAAGACCTTAGCCCACCCCGAAATACATCCTTTGCAACGAATACCTCTCCCCTCATACATGAAACGCTACATGTCTCCGACCAAGGTCCTGATGAACTTACAGGTCTTTCACTCACCTGTAGGACAGCGTATCAAATGCTCCACTCTGCCAGTGGAATTGTTCCGGCTTCACTGCGACAATTACTCAGAGAGAGCCATGAATGCCGCGTGTGTTGTTGCGTCTTTTCTATTGAGGGTTTCAATGCCCATCTAGGCGATGATAACGCCTGCCGGAACTGGCACAAACGAATCCCAGGTAACTTTCTTGTCATTTCTGGTTACGCATTCTGTAATATCCTTCAATTTAGTCGAACGGGCCCAACCCCTCGAATATCCGGGACGTCAACTAAGCAATGCAGCTCCGGATCCTATTGATATTTGTAGCCCAGTAATAATTGCGTGGGCGGAGTGGAACTCACCCATTGGTATTCCTCGAGATGTGTGGGCCACAATCTCCACAGGCAACATATTTTGCCAGCATTGCTTCTACTTCCGCTCGTTCAGAGGGCATCTAGACCACAATCCCTGTACCTTTAACAGCTGTATTTCCAACTTCTGATAAACTCGCCCAAAACAAGTGATTTTCTATTTTCTGTAGTTGAAAGCTCTTGCGGAGCACAAAATGTTTAAAACCACGAGTAAGCGCCGGAGCACTTGTTCGTCTGCGTGGTGCAGATCCAGATTTGGACCCATATCTTATCTCGGAAATATATCGGAGGGACGCGTAATAAATATTTGAGGCTACAGAAACAGAAATTGCAGATTGCAACGAAACATACACCAGAACAATTGACATAAAGATTACACGTATATTCGCACGAACGCCCCCCAGTCTTCAATAACCTGTTTCACGACACAATCCCACTCCCTCCCCTTATATGGCCCCGATAGAATACGCTGAAATTCGAATATCTCTGTATGAACAGTGCCACCTAGACGCAAGTTAAAACATCTTCGTGAAGGAAAACTCAGACACACTCACAATCCTTACATGGCTGACCCTGCCCGCCATTCCAATTTCCTATCCTTCCACCTCGCTTCTTCGGAGAAATAACAGGGTTCAGGATGTTCCCAGTGCTAGCTAAGGGGTCAGCCGAAGGTTTAGCCA
>JAUEPR010000130.1:0-111806 GCA_030435655.1 Armillaria novae-zelandiae
TAGATGAGTATCAATACTTAGAATACTTTTACGCGAGGACCCTTCAAGTTACCACCGCGGCACCGATTGATGTAAGGCACCTTATTTCATTATCTGCATTGGTATTGAACTGGGGTTTCTTCTGTGAACAAGTCCTAGCATATTACATCGACAAGTGACCATAAATTGGAGGGAAGAGGAGCGAAATCCTATCTTTTCGGGACTCCGTGAGTTTCAATGTGAGTGATAGCAGCGGAAAAAGACGGGTAAAAATGCGGGGTAGGGAATAGCCGCCGCGGCCGGCATCGGGTTACCCACCAATCACAGCTGGCCCTTTGGATACAACTTGGACTCATTCTAGATTCTTCTGCATCGTCGTTGACGCCGTCGAGATGCTTAACCTTCATAGCAAGGCTGCTCATGTTGCGCGCGACATGAAGCGCCTGGCCGCGGGCATGGCCACCGTGGCGCCACGTATAGGCGACACGAAGGTGCCCATGTCCTTACTCGAAAAGGGCGCATATATCAACTACCAGCGTATTGAGGACAACCTGGCCATCGTACGCGAAAGGTGCTGTTTCTATTTTCTTCTACGTACAGTTATAGGCTGACGACGATGTCGTAGACTTGGACGGCCATTGACGCTGTCGGAGAAAATCTTGTACGGTCATTTGGACGACCCCCATGGTCAGGATATCGAGAGGGGCATTAGCTACCTCAAGCTAAGGCCAGATGTACATCGCTTTCGTGTCATTATGAACCTTATTCTGATTTTCTGTTTAGCGTGTCGCCTGCCAGATGCCACAGCGCAGGTATGCCTTCCCTTTCCCTGTCGGGGACAGAACGTCTTGACGAATTTTTTTTCATTTCTAGATGGCACTTCTACAATTTATGTCTGCTGGGATGGACACAGCAGCAGTTCCTACCACCGTCCACTGTGACCATCTTATAGAGGCCCAGGTCGGCGGTGTCAAGGATCTTGCGCGCGCAATAAGCATTAACAAGGAGGTGTACGACTTTTTGGCGACCGCTACTGCCAAGGTGTGTCTCCTGGCGTAGACCTTTGCCACACGTATCTCACCAGAGCACACAGTATGGCCTCGGTTTTTGGAAACCCGGCTCTGGTATCATCCATCAAATTATTCTGGAAAATTACGCTTTCCCTGGCGGATTGATGATCGGCACTGACTCGCATACGCCCAATGCTGGTGGTCTAGGTATGATTGCGTGCGGTGTTGGAGGTGCTGACGCGGTCGATGTTATGGCTGGTATTCCCTGGGAACTGAAGTGTCCCAAGGTCATCGGTGTGAATCTGACAGGCAAGATTGGCGGATGGACAACTCCTAAGGGTAAATTCCGAAGTTTATTTTGTCATATATGCGTCTCATTTCTCTTCCAGACGTCATTCTCAAGGTCGCTGGTATTCTTACGGTCAAGGGCGGTACTGGTGCTATCGTGGAATATAGAGGCCTGGTTTAGAATCCCTTTCTTGCACGGGCATGGCAACGATCTGTAACATGGGTGCGGAAATTGGCGCGACTACGTCCATGTTCCCCTTCAACAGTCGCATGGCGGATTACTTGAATGCTACCAAGCGGTCGGATATTGCGAAATATGCTGCTCAATTTGCCTACAACTTGAAAGCTGATGAGGGGGCGGAATATGATCAGGTCATTGACATTGTAAGCTCCGTTTTCTGTATCGTAGTCAACTTTCCCTCACTAGAAATACAGAACCTCTCTGAACTCGAGCCTCATATTAACGGACCTTTCACTCCCGATCTCGCTACTCCTCTTTCTCAATTCGCCTCCGAGGTCAAGAAGAACGGCTGGCCAGACGAGTTGAAAGTCGGTCTCATCGGTTCTTGCACCAACTCATCTTATGAGGATATGTCGCGTTCTGCTTCCATCGCCAATGAAGCTGCAAGTCATGGTCTGGCAATCAAAAGCAAGTTCACGATTACTCCCGGTTCGGAACAGGTCCGTGCTACCATCGAACGTGACGGTCAGATCAAGGCTTTTGAAGACGTTGGTGGTGTCGTTCTCGCGAACGCCTGTGGACCGTGTATTGGTCAATGGGACAGGAAAGATGTTCCCAAGGGTACACCCAACTCTAGTAAGCTCATCCTTATTCATGTCGTGCCTGACTGAGCCTTGCAATAGTCATAACGTCCTACAACCGAAACTTCACCGGCCGTAACGATGCTAACCCTGCTACTCATGCTTTCGTTGCATCGCCTGATATCGTCACTGCTATGGTTTTCGCTGGCTCACTCTCTTTCAACCCTACCACTGACACTCTCATCGGATCCGACGGAAAGCCTTTCAAGTTCTCTGACCCATCTGGCAACGAGCTCCTCCACGTGGATATGACCCTGGACAAGATACCTTCCAGCCTCCTCCCGCCGATCGTGCTAGCGTTAGCGTTGCCGTTGACCCCAAGAGCGACCGTCTGCAACTATTACAGCCCTTCCAACCCTGGAACGGAAAGACACCTTCCGACCTCCCCATCCTGATTAAAGTCAAGGGTAAATGCAGTAAGTACTATATCCCATTCGGCAAGCATACGACCGCTCAGAACCTCTGATCAGCAACCGACCACATCAGTGCTGGCGGACCATGGCTCAAGTACCGCGGACATCTCCAGAACATCTCCCGTGGGTTCATCTCTCCTCTTTCTACAGAATGACCTAACAATGTTACTTCTCAGAAAACTGCCTGATCGGTGCCATCAACTCTGAGAACGATGAGGCGAACAAGGTGAAGAACCAGATCACTGGTGAATGGGCTGGTGTTCCCCAGGTTGGCGCCTACTATCGCGATCACGGCATTAAATGGGTTGTTGTCGGCGACCACAACTATGGTGAAGGTTCCTCCCGTGAACACGCTGCTCTCGAGCCTCGTTATCTCGGCGGTCTCGCTATCATCGTGCGATCATTTGCCCGTATCCATGAAACGAACTTGAAGAAGCAAGGAATGTTGGCTTTGACGTTTGCGAACTCCGAGGATTACGAGAAGGTTAAGCCCAGTGACAAGGTTGATATTCTTGGATTGGATACCTTTGCGCCTGGGAAGAACCTTACACTGGTGTTGAAACATGAGGATGGAAGCAAGGAGGTTGGTGTCTATCCTTTTAAGTGACATTTCGATTGATGTTTACTCTGGCTCTTGTAGGAGATATCCCTCGCCCACTCATTCAATGAGGGACAGATTGCTTGGTTCAAGGCTGGCTCTGCTCTCAACTTGGTACGTAAACACTTTGTGCTTTGAAGCACATTACTGACTTCCTTTGCAGATGGCAGCTAAGGCTAAGGGCTTGTAGATGGGCAATACATCTTGTTTAAACTTCATCATTTTTCTTTCATCTCACTGGTTAACCCGCAATACAAACAAGCATATCACGAAGAGTACCTTCACGGCGTAATAACGAAGAAGCCTCATCTCGTTTTCGGCGATTTCGTAGGTTCTAGCGCTGGTAGACCGCGATAGAACGAATGACTAGATGAAGAGCCTAATACTTCGTTCTGTCATTGATATGTTTCACGATCATACTCAGCTGACCCTGCATCATATATGACGCTTTGTGTCATTTTAGCTGGAAAATCCGGGGCAGGCAGGCAGAAATACCAGTTTTGATACGTAACGCTTCAACGGTGTTCCTTGAACGTCTGTCTCGTGGTTTTCATTTACGCAGACCGTTATCAGGAGTTCTTAAGACGCCGGTCAATGTGGCTAGTCGAACTCCTCCTCCGCATGAATACGTTGCCACCTTCTCTTCTTCGATGCGCTTCTGTCGTAAAGGCGGAGATTGCTTACCGATGTCGTCTTGCTATCTATATATGTTTGCTAACCATATGCCTATAACGTTGATTTGAATGCACGTTGGTCAGGTATCCGCTTACCGTGGTGTGTGAGCGTGAGTATATGTTACGTTCGAGTTTCCATGCTTCTTCTCACTTTGCCTGAAGCGCCACGGTCATAGGACTGCTCAAGGATATGTATGGACACTTAAGCCCTCGAAGGTCTAGTCACGTAAGAATTAGTATCGGCCCCTTCTTGACATGAAGGACTACGGCCTGACTCCTCCGACGGTCAATAATGCTAGGCTTCATGCGACAGGATGGGAAGGAGTTCCGCTCTGCTGGCACAGTTGCCATCCTTTCAGAAGGCGGTGCGTGTTACACACATAAGTCTTAGCACATGGTCAGACCCGGTCCTTGAAGACGTGCAGTACTTACGGCGATCACAGCTCATTCCGTGATTTACGACCTCCTGACCGGGTGGTTGAAGCTTTAACTCTGAATAACCCCATGTCGCAACAAATAACCCGTAACGCATCCACGCCACGCATATATTATACGCTAGGAGCTTCTCAAGTTTTGCTACCGGCACAGAGTCTTCACTTCCATGGGAACCATTGGGGTATCCTATATCCGAGGGTTCCTGCTTCTGTTCCTCCATCACGGGTCCAACTCCAGTTCCTATTGCTACTGCTCCGTCTACCCGTAAAACTGTCAACTACTTCCCACAGAGCGGATTCTTGGCAAAATATAGCGTCACGATAAGCTTCCGGCTCCCGTTTCAGAGCAAGCCCGAACCGCTTAAGAAGTGGGACGGTGTGTTCCATCTGAACCGTCTTCTTCACAATGGGACCGATTCTAGCTCTAGGATTTCTCGCACTTGCTGTCTTGTTGCATTATCTTCGCTCCCGATTTTCACTTGCCCGTAGACGACCGCCATTGCCTCCTGGCCCCAAAGGACTACCGCTTCTAGGCAACCTCTTGGACTTGCCTCCCGACTACTCTTGGCTCACTTATGCTAAATGGCGCTCCACATACGGCGACGTCATATATCTGGATACCCCCGCAAGTCCAACCATCATTGTCAACTCAGCAGATGCGGCAATGGAGTTATTCGAAAGGCGTTCTATCAACTATTCCGACCGACCAGGTGAGCTCATGTCTCTGCGATATCCGTCGTCTAATCCCAATAATGTCCAAACTCACAGATTTTACCATGTTGAAATTATCGGGTTGGGAATACCACTTCGCGTTCATGAGGTACTCTGACCGGTGGAGGTTTGTTGGGCTCTGTTAATGATACGCTCGGTGCTGAGCCTTTCTTAATGTTCATAGAGTCCATCGCCGAGTATTCCACCAATACTTTCAACCTCGTGCGGTCCCAGATTACTACCCCGCACAAACAAAGGCAACGTATGTGATGCTCCAACAGTTTCTCAAATCTCCCAACGAGTTTGAACACCACGTTCGCCAGTGAGTGAGGCGTGTTTGGTTGGACTCGTTCCTACTAACGATACACATTCTTCCAGCCACTCTGGCTCAATCATCATGAAAACCGTTTATGGATACGATATCGACCCAAGTGGTGACCCATTCGTGGACTTGGGAGATCGTGGTATGGAAAGCGTTCGCCGCACCGCAAACGTAGGATCGTTTCTGGTTGACTATATCCCCAGCCTGAAATACCTTCCGCGTAAGACTTCACGCTATTTTATACTTTCGATGCTCATAGTATCCTGATTCCAAGGTTGGTTTCCTGGTACGCAATTCATGAAGATTGCAGAGCACTGGACACATTGCGTCGACGATGTCAAAGAAATGCCATTCAAATTTACGTCAGAACAAATGGTAGGCCTTTGATCCAGTATGACCATCGAATGAAGTTGTAACTCGTAGCAGGCTAACGGTATTGCATCACCGTCGTTCGTCTCTGAGAATCTGGAAAAGATGAAAGAGACTGGGATTTCTAACTCCGAGACCGACCTCGAAATCTTAAAAAACTCCGCGGGAGTGGCCTTTGCTGGTTCGTTCAAACCCATATTGTTTGATACGCCGCGCAAACTGACAGTTACTATTTATTGTAGCGGGTGCTGATACTGTAAGACTTCTTTTTCTCAATGCTAACGTTAGCCTAAACAACTCTATCGCCCAGACGGTGTCAACTGTCCTTGCTGCAATGCTCGCGTTCATCCTTTACCCCGAGGTGCAAGCCAAGGCTCAAGCCGAGTTGGATACAGTGGTTGGCCAAGCCCGGATGCCGAACTTCGATGACCGCCCGCAGCTACCATATATTGAGGCTGTTCTGTCGGAAGCATTGCGATGGAATCCCGTTGTTCCTTTGGGTACGTGCTCCTCAATGGCGATGACTATCGCTGCACGCTGAATCCCACTGCCATCTCTTCAGGCGTAGCCCACGCTGCTCTGAAAGAAGACATATATAACGGCTACTACATTCCCGCTGGTATGTATTGGTTCGTCAATTTCAGCAACTAAATTCTTATACGATTCACAGGCGCTACTGTTATCGGAACGTTTGGTGAGTGTAACCACATATTTCGATTCTCACAATTGAGCATCTCGCTGAGCTTGATACTTTACATATATACAGGGCTATTCTCCACGATGAAAAAGATTATCCGGACCCATTGGTGTTTAACCCTGACCGTTTTATGCCAGAGGAGGGAAAGGAACTCCCACCCGAGCCCACAGCTGCTTTCGGTTTTGGAAGGCGGTAAGCTAGAGATTTATATCTCGTTCACTTGCTCATGTGTATAACGTATTCTATAGCATCTGCCCGGGCGCTATCTCGCCGTGAACAGCGCATGGATCGCCATCGCATCTATCTTATCAACGCTCACACTTTCCAAGGCTGTAGACTCTGACGGTCAAGTTATCGAACCTAGTGATATCTTTACCGATGAATTTATCAGGTACGCTCTGATGACCTGATTGTATCTGAGTTATTTTGATGTTCTCGCAGTTTCCCTTTACCTTACAAATGTACCATCAAGGCGCGTTCTGCTCAGGCGGAAGCGTTAATCGCATCCGGTGAATTGTAACGACACAATAGCACTACCCCCGGGACAAGGTTTTATGACATGACATACTTATCCAGAACGAAATTCTAATCAATGCGATCTTAACTGTCGAGGGGTGCCTTAAGATGAGGACCACGACGTCCAGACTCGGAGTGGGTGATAGGTTTCACAGGTCCTCGTGCCACCGAACTCATTCATCGATTCCTTGGTTCAATTTAAGGCTGACTTTGATACGACTAAACCTGCTTCTGTGGATGACACTGAAAGCTGAGGACGTCTAGATGACAAGACATTTTTAATGTTATCATTCTATTCATTCGACGTCCATTGGATGATACACAGAGCAACCAGAAATCCAACAGCCATGATGATGTGAGATCTGGCTAATAAAGGATCGTCAAAACAGCAGGAATGTCATACAAGGGTGAGTCCCTTAAAATTGAACAACCGAGGGAGGCCAGAAGGAATGTGGACTAAAGGATCATGAAGTCGTGTTGGGATAGATTTATCCCATTTCGACTCTGTTTTTGGCATACTCTCTGCCATATGGAGATCGTACTGTGTACGAAAACCTGTCAGTGACACACCGAGGTTTTAAACGGGCCGTGTTTATCCGGAATGACTTTCCCACTGGGTCTTCTTGTTTAGCAGCAAGGGGTATCAGGATTGAGTCGGGAGGCTGCCCACTGCTGCGACCTGCAGCTTGGTCAACATTGAACACTTTAGGAAAAAGAAGTACACCATCAAATGGGCTTGACTGGGAATTGAACCCAGGACCTCCTCGAACGACGCATACTCTCACCCTAACAAGGAATCATACTACTAGACCATCAAGCCCACGCTCTTTCTGATATTTTTTGGGGGTTGCCCCGGCAGCACCTAGCCGAGTACGGCAGGCTAGACTAGACGATCATCTTTGGATAGTTTTGGCTATTTGCGCCGAACTTAGAAAGATTTATTGACAGAACGAGGAAAGAGTTAACAGCTTCGTAGATCTACTACATACGCCCCCTGCCATACTGCTCCGTACATGCAGAACACATGGACCTTCTGCAGTGATCCAGCCAAGTCTGTGGTATCATTGGGTCCGACTGCCAGCGCGCCTATCCCCGATGTCAATGTCATATGGAATGTTGCAGATTCGGCGAATTCATGCTGCGCAGCAGTTCCGCGAGAGCGCCGAGAAAGGATAAGGAAGCTATTTGCGTCCTTGCTCTAAGTACTGGAAGGGGCCCTTCGGCAAATATAGTAGGTGGACCGGGCGGCATCACAAATTTGCCTTGCCTTTGATACAGCGTCGTTCCACCTACCATAAGGATCGTCCCAAAATCCGAAGGCGAAGTAAACGGGGACCTCAACAACGTTTTTCTTGACTAGGGAGCAAAATATTGGGGGAACCTTATCAGAACGAGGTTTCAATGAGGCGGTGGGAAAGTGAGGCGGAAAAACCCGGCCAGCAGCGTCGACTTGTCAATAGGTAGATCCTAGTCTAAAAGATAAGCATTAATGTAATGAAACGGGATGCTTCAGGCGAGGGAACGTTAAAAGCACTCGAAGGCTCCAAGTCGTGACCGTACCGAAGAAGGAAATTGACAGAATATGACTAATTATCGGCACGCGACCAACCGGCAACAATCCTTATCTCACCCCTTTGGGTGTTGTTGCGTACGCAAGCTCTCTTGAACTTCAACCACTACCATCTCCCGTTTCCTATATATTGACCCTCCTGCGACCTGCTGCAATATCCAACTGTTGTCCCCTCTTTCTCAATGCGTTGTTTAGTCATCGCGTCGCTGGCCGCCCTAGCGGTGGCCCACTCGAGTCATTCGAGCCCCACTAGACTACGGAAGTCGTTGGGATTCGGTCCTGTTCATCCCCATGCGGTGTATCACTCCAGTCCTTATCAGATTACCACGAACGGATTCTTCCGTCAGCTCTCATAGAAGACCCTTTTGAGGTCGCGAAGCTCTTCATAGAGGATATCCTAGCCGAGCAGCTCTCAGATACCAGCTCTTATAGAATTCGGAAGGATTCCTATACAGACAAGAACACCGGAATTACCCATGTCTACGTTCGCCAGATTGTTAATGGCCTAGAGGTTGTTGATGGTGATATGAACATCAACATCAAGGACGGTTTAGTGATATCATATGGTAACTCGGTAAGTCACCTGCTTTCTTAGTCTTGAGCTTTGCCTAATCTTTCTTAGTTTTACAAAGGACCGACTCCTCAGGCGTTCTCCAATCCCGACCTCGATGACATTCGTCACCCTCACAGAGAATACTGCGAGGAACTCGAGGTCGAGATGAAAAGTCGTCTCGATTCCTTCCTGGGACAGTATGGACAGACCGTCATGGAGGAATTTGGTTCTTGGGAATCTCACCCTAAATTCCACTCATTCTTTGGACCCCTAGCGCATATACACACGTCCAACTGCCGTGCTACGCATCTTCCTTATGACATGGCCTCTTCGGCTGAGGTTGATTTCGCTGACGTTCGACCTGCCCTTCTCCAGTTTATGCTGGCGGCAACCCCTGATGACAAGATGGTCAATGACATGCTCGCCAACTATGACGAGTACCTCGCGAAGATGTCTGTTTCTCGGGAAGATCACTTCGTTAACCCCGACGAACCTGTCGTCATGTCTATTGACAACGTTCCGGACGCTGTCAACCCCGTGAGGTCGAGCTTGACCTACATCCAGGTGCCCAACAAGAAGGGTGACAGTACCGATCTCAACCTAGTTTGGAGGGTAAGTGACGGTCCTTGTTTGTTGTCATTGCGACTTATACAGCCCTTAGTTCGAAGTTGAGATGCAAGACAACTGGTATGATGCCGCCGTTTCCGCTACGTCCCCTCACCGTATCATCTCCGTTGTCGACTGGGCGTCCGATGCCCCTATCCCTACTCCGGAACCCTCCGTCCAACCGGCTACTTACAACATCTTTGGTTGGGGTACGAATGATCCCGAGGAAGGCGAACGTACCATCGTTAAGGAGAACTTCGACATTTTGGCATCCCCCGTCGGTTGGCACGCAATTCCTATTGCCAACGACCCGTCTCTGAAGGGCGTCAAACTCAACAGCAAGCAATTCTGGAGGAACACCACAACGACTTGGGGAAACAACGTAAGTTGATATGTTACCTAGAAGGAGCTGCTATAACCGAGCGTCCGTAGGTCTTTGCGCAGGAGAACTGGGAAGGTCAAAACTCATTATCGCAACTACCGTCCCGACGCAGGCGTCGACAAAGCGTTTCACTATAAATACGCGCCCAAGGTCACCGACAAGGTTGACGCCCAAGATGAGGCGTATAGTTACATCAATGCCACTGTCACTCAACTGTTCTACACTACCAACATCATACACGACTTCTACTACAGGTAAGCACGCTCTATCGCTTGGCTTCTCGTCATTAACTCGCATCTTCAGGTACGGATTTGACGAATCTCTGGCAACTTCCAACAACACAACTTCGGTCGTGGAGGCGAGGAGAACGACGCTGTCATTGCCAACGCTCAAGACGGTTCCGGATATAATAACGCCAATTTCATGACCCCGCCTGATGGTCGTAACGGACGCATGAGGATGTACTTGTGGAACACCGCTTTACCCTACAGAGATGGCGATATGGAAGCTGGCATTGTCATTCATGAGTTAAGCCACGGTTTGAGCACTAGGTTGACTGGTGGACCTGCAAGCTCCTCGTGTTTGGGCTGGGGTGAGAGTGGTGGTATGGGTGAAGGCTGGGGAGGTAAGCAAGTCGTTGCTTCGACATCGTGTCTTGGCTGATCGTGATGTACAGATTTCTTGGCTACCACCATCCGGAGCACGAGCAAATACTCTGACTTCCCTATGGGTGCATGGGCCGCTAATCGCGACCAGGGAATCAGGAACTACCCTTACTCTCTTGTAAGTCGGGCATGCATCATTTTCGTCTCGTTCTGACATACGTTCATAGAACGATACCATCAACCCTTCGACCTACCAGACTCTGGACAAGCCCGGCTACTGGGGTGTCCACGCCATTGGTGAAGTCTGGGCTCAGATACTCTGGGTCGTGGAACAGCGTCTCATTGCTGTACATGGGTTCAACGACGACTTGTTTCCTCCTGCTCCCTTGGCTGACGGTACCGTCCCCGCGGGCAAGTTCTACCGTCCCCGCGCCGGTAAGAAGCCTTTGGTACCCAAACACGGTAACTCGTTGATCGTCCAGTACGCCTTCTCTTTCCTTCTACTCTTTTTGTTGCTCATCTACTTTTGCAATTAGGCTGGTCATCAACGGAATGAAACTCCAACCCTGCCGACCAGGCTTCTTCGAAGCTCGTGATGCGATTATTCAAGCTGACGAACAGCTTACTGGGGGAGAGAACTTTTGCACGCTTTGGAAAGCTTTCGCAGAGCGTGGGCTCGGTGTGGATTCGAGAGTTGATGGTAAGACTCCTTGGGGCGGAGGAATTAGAACGAATGTGAGTCATTTTTTGAATTTTTAATGCAAAGGATATCCCTGATGGATGATCAACAGGGCTATGCCGCTCCTACTGCTTGCCTGTGAGCGTTAATGAACATTCTAGATATCTACTATATCTACTACACATCTATTGCATCCCCATGTACAACTAGTTATGATTACTGTTTTGGTTTTTATGTGGGATTCTATTGATCGAAGTCGGTTATTGGAGGTACGTATGCGTGGGGCATTGGATCATCCCTCATGCAAAGCTAGCGTATTGAATCCATTGATCGGTCAACAGTCAAGTTTGGGAACCAGTACGCGTCTCTCAGATTCTTCACTCTATGTATTGTATGGTAGCACCATGTGTACGTCAACCTCGTACTGTGTCCTCATACACTGTTGGGAATTATTCCAATGCTGTACCTCTGCACAGTTCGTGGAGGTGATTCTTAAGCTTCTATCCCGTGGGGGCTGAGAGGAATCATGTTTATATACTGGGCTATACGGCCAAAACTTTGGAGCGGGCATCAGGTGTAGGGTAAGTAGTAGTTCGTCGGATTGTCAGTTCAGGTACCGATTTCAGGTGCTAAGATTTACAAGTTCGGTTGAGCAGGCACGGCGGCACACGTTGTGCAAAGCTTCTTCACACCCATCATTGACAATTCTTTGCGGGAGAGACTAATAGATGGCAGCAGTTATGGAGAGTACAGGCGAGTGAGCTGATTCAATATGACGGACTTGGCCTAAGTATTGTAAAACGAACAACCCTCAACCGCCGGCTCGAGGCCCGCGTGCCGGAATTACCGGATACGCGTCAGTTTTCCCACTGGCGAACGGCTGTGCCAAAACTACCGCTGTCATCTCATGGATTGGGTGTACGACATACTGTCTATGGAGTGTTCTTTCCACCTAGTGATGGTGCCTTGAGCCACACTTGTGGAACACTGCCTTGAGACTTTTTCTCATCTTCTTCAAGGCTGTTTGTAGCTGGAGAAAGCTGTCTCCCGATTAACCCTTGTAGTACTATCCCCAAGGTACTGTTATCTAGTGACGAGGACCTTGACACTTTTATCTCACCATATCCGAGCTACTGAGAATGTCGGTTACTACAGTTCCACATTACTGTCCCAATTTTTTGCAGCAATTTTGGTCGTCTAACACGTACGTGCCACGTCCGAGTCTACCTATCTGTCCTTTCAAGACCCTTATAGTGGCCTTGGGTTCAGGCGTGTACACGAATACGATGTGTACGCGAACAAACTTTCGGAAGTCTGCTACGATGCCGTCAAGCCCAGCATATCCATTTTCCAAGACCTTATACGGGGGGAATTGTGGCCAGGCACCCAGTGTGCATTGTGCGAGGCAGAGATATCTTTCTTGAAGCTGCAACGCCAGGCCGAAGGAATTCTCACTGACATCATCTCCGCTGTTAACCTTCCAGAGATTCAATGTGATGGATGCAAATCATCCCCATTCATTCCACCTCAATCACCCTGCTCATCAAATACCTCGTCTTTCTTCGTTTCAGGAACAGTCCTAAGTATTCTGAACTCATACATCGCCTTTTCTATGATTCCGACACCAAAGGGAAACTAGACCTTACCGTGTTCGGTCATTTATTTTCCCAAGTTCGGTGCATGATCTTCCTCAAGGCCATCGCCAGATTTCTTGGCTCTGACTCAAGCAAGAGGCCAACAACTTGGGACATTGAAGATCCGTCCGGACAGGGTAGAAGCCAGGTACCGAATGTGCGTGCGGACCTCATCGAAGAAGCTATTGATATGTACTGCTGGAATGTTGCTGATGGCTCAGACATCGTTATCGGCGTCACCTCCGATCAGAATGTCGAGTTCCTGTTGCCAGATGGATGCTATGGGACACTGGATGAGAGCTTTGGACTGAAGTTTGGAGATGAAGATGTGTATGTCCGTTTCGTGGTCTCAGCGATGCACTTCACTCAGTAATATTGCAGCGATGAACGCGACTTCTTCTTCCCTATCCTCCCAACGGTTGCCGTATACATCCTTGGTACAATCGTCAGATCGCATTCGCGTCCCTCGGCGATTGCTCTTGACTATGAGTCTGAGTTGGATGTTCACCTTCGCAATGCTATGATCCTTTCTGCTGCACCACGTATGAACCAGTCGTCATCGTCGCCAAAGCTATACTTCTCCTCCCTTTCTTCCATCACCCGCTCCCTCTCGTCGTACGACGAATTTCGATGTAGATGGATTCCCGAACTCTTCGCAGATTATAGTCGGCTGAAGCAGCGTTGCCGGCAAAAGTTCCTAACAGAGACGGTGACGAAGAAACTTGTAGTTAAGGGCGCCGTTGTCGTCACTGATCTGACAGATTATGTGACGATGATAGGCAAAGATGCAGTAGGCGGTGGAGCATTCAGCGATGTATGGAAGGGGGAGTGGAAGGACCAACTGGAAGGAAAAAAACGTGCTGTCGCGGTCAAGATTCTACGACTTGCAATGGTGCAGAACGAGAAGGAGAAGCTGTTGAAGAGGCTGGAAGCAGAAGTACTCGCTTGGCACTATTTATGTCATCTGAACGTGTCGCAGCTGTATGGGATCGTGCAGAGCGAGAACAGGGTTGGGATGGTTTCAGCATGGTGCGAGCATGGAACCATTAGACATTACCTGAACAACATTAATCCGGGGCGGATAGAATGCAACTCGTAAGTTGTAACTTACGTCTTCTTCTGACAAGCATTCGCTGACAACCGGATAAAGATGTATCAGATTGCGTCTGGTGTCGCCTATCTTCATGATTACAATCCTACCGTTATCCATGGCGACCTCAAAGGGGCGAGTATCTTACCACCATCTTACTTTTTATGTGTCTCATTTCGTTGACCACAGAGCAATATCTTAATTGACCACGAAGGCTACGCGATTATCTCCGATTTTGGTTTGAGCAAGGTCATGTTAGACTTCTCGGCTTCTTCGTTCTTTGCGGGGTCCATACGGTGGATGGCGCCGGAGATTGTTCGTGCGCTCGCCGACGATAGGCCAGAGGCTAACCTTCCGCAAGTCACCACTGCGAGTGATGTATATGCTTTTGGCTCGGTCTGCCTGGAGGTTCGTGTCAAGCTTCCTCTTTCTTGTAGAAGGTATTGATTGTACTGTTGTGTGGTTTTTAGGTCATGACCGGTGCTCTGCCCTATCCATGTCGAAAACATGATCCCGGAGTGATGATGGATATAATGAGAGGGATCAAGCCGTCCGTGGGCGCAACAATGCCTGATTGCAAGGCGTTAGAGGTGCTGTTAAATATGTGTTGGAACGAGACACCCGCCTTAAGGCCCAAGATGGAGGATGTGCTGCAATATCTAACGGTATTAAATGCTGAAGTAAGTCCGTGAGATGTTTACATATGTAGTATAATCAAAGGTCATTTGTAGTATCGTGGTTCAATATTTTCGTCGAGCCGGTTCAGTCGAACATACTTTGGAGTGCCATGTTACTAAAAGTGTTATTCGAGGGCTATCATATACATGTCGGCATGTCCGACTTCGAGTCGTATAATCATTTTATGGAGTCCGACACACATTACTGAACAATTCAACATTTCATCTGACGGAAACGAACACTCAATCGATATTAGTGGTACTCAACACCATTCCAAGAATCACGACTTGGGAAACTTCTCGAACACGCTGTACGCAGGGTAGCTCGGATAATGAAGATGCGAAAATGCAAGACAAGACCAGATCCTTTCTAGTGAAAAGTTCTTCAGTACACTTAAAGAATTAAATCAGAATGTTTGCCTTTATGAACCTGAAGTGAGAGAAACGAGTTTTGGGCAGGGTGAGAACCGGGTCGGCACAGAGGTAGCCGAGAATTTCAAGCAAATTTCCCACGGGAACGGTCGCCTCAATTTGGATTCAACTTGAAGAACAGACTGCAATTGTTATGGTGACTCGGTTGGACTGCCGTTCCTTCGATGAGTCATCCATTGGTACACATGTACTGCAGAGTTTCAGAGACTTATGCTCGAGTCTTACATAAGGCTAGTGACATTTGTGCTCTGCTGAAATTTCAAAGCTGAACAAGTTCTCACGTAGTTTGCAAGTTGTTCAACGTATGGGAGATCCATTCATGGAGCACGCGACTTGTAGTAGAGTGGCATTTAATTGATGTAAGGTATGCAACATGCCCTTTTTCGTGCGTCTCCATGTCAGCCACCCCCCTCTATTCTTCATGGTGGGCGATAATTTTTCTTTGCCTATCGTTATGGACAGATTGAGCTTGTAGGTCACTAGCTAGGTATCACCCCCGCCCCATAATATATACTCCGCATTTATGTGCGCATGTATTCACTCATTTGACAGCTGTACCGATGATAGCTGGCAGCACCGACGACCTGGTATTGAGGTCGAGGCTTGGTAGCAATGATAGAAGGAAGGTGCGTGATGCATGTTTTTGCCTTTTTGTCATTGGGGGCTCATACCGCTACGCACAGTTGTCTGGCTTGTGTTCATTTCATATCTGGCGTCGCCACTGCCGACTGCAAAATGTTCTTTGTGGTTTACTATCCTTCTTTATGAGTCTGCGCAGCTGCAGGACCGGTGGAAAAGGACGATTGGTCAAACCTTCGATGAGCCGTCATCGGAGTATCTCATAGTATTTCGCTCCTTTACTTTTCTAGGTCTTCCTCCGTCGTGCCAAGCTTTCTCAAATGAAACTGAACTGTTGTCCCGCAATTAGTCAATGTTGGCGCAGCTATGTCAGTGATCCCGCTTCAAAACATCTTCTTAAACTGGACATTATTCAAGTTGGCATGTGGTGTTCTTCCTGCAACACTTTCAATCCGTGACCTTCGAATACTTTGCACTCCTGAGAGGACCGTGCTTTCAAATGTGGAGACGCAAACGCCATTCCCAAGTAACAGGGGGACTTAAACGGTCGTCGTGCTGGACCGTCTTTCTAACTGTGCCCTGACTAGCGCAGTCATATCAGAAAGCGTGGCGCTATCGGCGAAACGCAAGGATAGACCAAACGATTGCGGGACCTTACCAGCAGACTGCGGATGCTGCTGCGGAAAACGATTCTGGCTTCGAAAGTATACACCTCCGTACTAAAAAGCATCAGGTGTGTTGTCAATCGAAACTTAACGTGTCGCCGAGTCAAAAAAAAAAAAAAGACATTTTCTCGTTTCCACTTCCCTAAAGGGGATGTATGGGCCTCCGGATTTCTCCCTGAATATTCAGCCTGATAACTTTGACGTTGTCTCTGGATACAACTTAGAGATCAAGCCAATGCTGTGACCTCAACTTTGTAGGTATTATGTACTCTTACTCGTTTGATTCAAGTAATCATTCCATTCTTTTGCTTTTAGAAGCCTGTTCAATGTCAACCGGGGTCGGTGTTTAGATGCCAAGTGTCCTGATCAGCGGTGTACTGCGCCTCTGCGCCTCTGGTAAGCAAATGAGAAGGAAAGTATTTGTCAGCGCCTGGGCATCATTCAAGGTGGAGGGTTTTCTCGATGTGAAGTGACAACAACAATACAGTACCATTTTTTGTAAGTACTTTCCATTCAGTTCCTTCTGCAATTCCTCCTCGACTCATCAATTCGCCTTCGGCTTCAGGTATGCCAGATTGACTGGGATCGCATGTCTCCAGATGGGCTTTGCAGTATCGCCGTTGACATTTACTTCGGCACATGTTCGAAGTATTTTTTCCGGCTACCTTCCATTGACCTTCCATCAGATCTCCACAACCTGCCGCGACGGTATACACTGTTCGCCGTAAAAAGGCCAAAGAACTCTAACCAATGTCGAGGATGATCAGCCAATAGGATATCGCGAAATGAGCACCCAATGTTTCTGTATTGGCGTATGAACTGCGGACACTGAGACTATATAAACTGACAATGCTCCTCACCAAAGTGTCATCTTCAGCATTATGTTATATCTCACTTCTCTGGTCTCTGTCGCCCTCCTGGTCGCGAACTGCGTTGTCGGGCACCCCGGTCAAGCACCTCCGACTTCAGTTGAGCTTGCTCGTCGTGCTCAGCTTGACGCAGCTACCCGCCGCTCCCTTGCGGATTGCCAGAGCCAGCTTTCTCGCCGCGGATACACAGACAGGTCAGCTGCTCGTCGTATGGCGCTCGCGAAGGAGCTCCGAGAGAAACACGGCCTTGCCACTCGTGAGTATAATTCTTCTTCGCTCGCCTTATATATATTGAGTTTACACAGGTTCCCCTTATAAACGCGCTCTTTCCGTAGACGATGTAGTGAATACGAGCCATTTGTCGAATGTAACGGGACTCAACGCCGACTCGGACCCCTTCTCCTCCAGCGCCTCTTGTGTGCTTACTCCCGAGCTCGACGAAGGTCCAAATTACGTCCAGGGCTCATATGTCCGCTCAGACATCAGCGAGGACCAACCCGGAGTGCTCTCATATGTGGATATCGAGTTAATCGATGTCTCCACTTGCACGCCCATACCTGGTGTCTATCTCGACGTTTGGCAATGTAACTCCACCGGTGTCTACTCCGGAATCATCGCCGAAAGCAATGGTGATTCCAGTGATGAGAGTAATCTGGTTAGTCAACCATCCGTCTTGGTTTTTCTCCATTCTGACGTTTGATCATTAGAACAACACTTTCCTCCATGGTATCCAGCCAACAAACGACGAAGGATATGCTCAGTTCAAAACCGTTTTCCCTGGTATGTATTTTCTCTGTCTGCTTCTTCTCTTCACGGAATGATTGTGTTCCAAGGACACTACGCTGGACGAAGTACCCATTTCCATCTGATGGTCCACGAAAACGGCACCCTTTTCGACAATGGCACGTTCTTGTCAGACCGCAACCAACACATCGGTAAGTAATATTATCTCGACCTTTAGTATGCGATCCCTGATAAGTCCCTAAACTATCATAGGCCAAGTGTTCTTTGACCAAGACCTCATCACCGCAGTCGAAGCGACCTCTCCCTACAACACCAGTGGCATCTCCATCACAAAGAACGAAGATGATCCCGATTTGACGGCGGCTGTCACGCCTGACAGTGGAACCGGCGTTGACCCCATTTTAGAGTACGTCTACCTCGGTGACGACCTTTCAGACGGTCTTTTTCTGTGAGTGCACATCGTCACTTTCTCTCCCAACTGGTATCGATGCTTATCGTGCAGCTGGGGTACGGTCGGTGTCGACCTTACAGCTAGCTACGAGTCTACTCCTGGGGGTTATCTTACTGAAACCGGAGTTGTCAAAAACTCCAACAGTGGTTCTGACATGGGGAGCACTGATGCCGGCCCTGACGGAGGAAACAGCACTACTACCGTGACCGACAGTGGGAACAGTACGAGCACTGATAGCGAGAGTAGCTCTACAACCCAGTTGCTCTGCACATGTACCTCGATTTAGATTTGGGTACAATTACACTCAGCGGGAAAAGAGTAGTCGGAAAGGTTCTTCTTATCATTTAAATGCTGTAGAAGACGCTGTCAATTTATGGACTTGCAATAAAAAATGGGGAATTTGAGATTCAAACGCAAATGAAAGGCAATGTAAATTGGCCATTGGGTGGATGGTTCGCATTGCGGCAGCCGCGAGATGTACGTAGATAAATAACGGCCAGTTGTATCTTAGCTGCATGTTTTATCATTGTTTGGTATTCTGGAGCAAATAACAGCTAATGTCTATTCCGATGCAATATAGTATCTAAGGGCACCAGTCTGGTCGTTCCAAGAACAAACAGTGACCATGTCTAGCGCCCTTTAAAGACGAAACTGCATTCATATCTACTGGTACATACATTCGAGTCTGCACACGATGGACCTCAAGACTCAAGCTCTCCGCGGCGCTGAAAGGTCTGTTTTTTATGCAGTCTGCTTGTTAGGAAACCGCCATACGGAGATTGAGATCCGCTGAACGATGGTTCATTTACCGCATGAGAGGGAGTGGTATAATCCAGCGCACTGTGGTATCGAAGCCTCCTTCATGATGAGATAGGCTACTGAGTTTTCCGTACTACAGGAAACGATGTGGACCCGGCTTCTGTCTACGGATCGTACCAGGCTTCTTCGCATCTGTTCGTCATCAGAAGAATTGATAGCAGCAGAGAAAAACTGAAACTTGACAAAAATTCAATAGACGAACTCGAATAGCCTTCCCTGCGGATACGCATAAAGAGCAGCCGCAGAGCAAAACGGTCAGACGGTGGTTAAAATTAAATGTGCAGCTTCGAAAATGTGAAATACGGGCGGGCATAACTATATCACGAACCTGTTCCAGCATCCAGCCTGTTCAGACACTTCAGCACCTCACTCATCTTGGGCCTCAGAGCAGGCTCTTGTCTCCAGCAATCATCCAACAGTACACTAAATGCCTCGGAATCAGGCATTAGTGTGCCCTGGGACGGCTTGATCCCTCTCATTATATCAATCATAACTCCTGGGTCATGTTTTCGGCACGGGTAGGGCAGAGCACCAGTCGCAATCTATCCGGCGGGCAGCGAGCAGGTTGGTAAACTCTGAAAAACTACATGGAAGATGTGAAACGAACCTCCAGACAAACCGAGCCGAAAGCATATACATCACTCGCAGTAGTGACCCGCGGTGCCTTTCCCTCTGATTCGTCTTCAATAAGAGCCAGAACCATCTCCGGCGCCATCCACCGCATTGTCCCTGCGAAGAACGAGGAACATGCTATCCCAGTTGAAGTCGAGAAGTCCGACACGACCTTGCTCAAACCAAAATCTGTTATGATGGCGTAGCCTAGGCGATCAATCAAGATATTCCCCTGTCATTGAGAGGAAGAGATGTTGAAAGAGCAAAGGATAAGGCGGACAACCTACCCCTTTTAGATCACCGTGAACAATGGGGGGTTTGAAAGCATGAAGATAAGCCACGCCTGATGCAATTTGACTCATCTACATCCAACTGTTAACAGGAATCTGTAGTATGGAAGAGGGGGGGAAACCTACTAGTTTCGTTCGATCTGCCTTCGGATTAACGTTCTTCAAGTAGTGCCTAATGGTTCCATGCTCGCACCACACCGAAACCATTCCAACGCTCGTCTCACTCTGCACGATTCCGTACAGCTGCGATACGTTCCTATGGCATAGATTATGCCAAGTTAGCACTTCTGCTTCCAGCCTCTTCAACAGTTTCTCCTTCACATTCTGCACCATCACCCGCCGTAAAAACTTGACCGCCACAGTCCTTTCCTTCCTCTCTACTCGATCCCACCACTTCCCTTTCCATACATCGCTGAAAGCCCCGCACGCGACCGCATCTTTGCCTATCATCGTCACATCGTCCGTCAGGTCAGTGACAGCAACGTCGCCCTTAACCACAAGCATCTTTGTTACAGTCTGTTGCTGAAACTTTTGCCGGCATCGCTGCTTCAGCCGACTGTAATCTGCGAAGAGCTCAGGAATCCATCTGCATCGAAATTCGTCGTACGATGAGATCGAGCGCACAATAGAAGAGAGGGAAGAAAAGTATAGCTTCTGTGATGATGACAATTGGCTCATGCGTGGGACGGTAGAGAGGATCATGGCGTTGCGAAGGTGAACATCTACCTCGGACTCGTGATCGAGAGCAATTGCTGCAGGACGGGAATGTGAGGATCTGGCACTTTTGCCAAGAATGTACAAAGCGACAGAGGGAAGGATCGGCACGAAAAAATCGCATAAGTCGCTGCCAAATCAATGAGAAGGGTATAAACACAAATGCATGAATTGAACCTACATGTTTCCCTCCCCAGCATCAAGTCCAAAACTCTCATCTAGTGCGCTATAGCATGCGCCTGGCAATATAAATTCAACGTTTTCGTCAGCTGTGACCCCAACGAAGATCTCAGACATCTCAGCGACATCCCAGCAGTATATGTCAATAGAATTTTCGATAAAGCCTTGGCTGATAGGCGAGTCATCGGCTGCCAATGTCGTAGACTTCACATTAGACTCGGAACCGAGAAACCTTGTAATGTATTTGAAGAAGGTTCTGCATCGCACTTGGGTGAAAAGATACCCATACGGTGCAACATCCGGTCCATGCCTTGTCGCAGAATCAGACGTTATTTCACGGACAATTTCAGAGTACCGAGGACTGTTCCTGAAGCGCAGGAAGACGAAGTATTTGATAAGGAGAGATGATTTCAAGGGATCAAGTGCAATGCATCTTCTCGAGCGGTCGCCTTCGGGTTCAGGGAAGTTAATAGTACGGATGATTTCACCGAGAACCTCTTCGGCCCGACGTTGCAACTCCAAGAAACACGCTTCTGCATCCGCAAGCGCGCGCTGGGTCCCGGGATATAGTTCTTCCCAAATCAGGTCTTGAAATACGGAGATGTCGGACTTGAATTCGTCCAAATCTACCTCTGAGAGTTCGTTCGCATACACATCGTATCTGTGCACAGGCACCGAGGAGCAAGAATTGGGGTTACTGTCGAAAAGTTACTATGACTCGTCAAAGGTGAAGTGTCATGGCACATACACGTACGCATTCAATGTCCAGAAGGTCTGCAGAAATCTGGGAAAGTAGTGTGGAACTGTGACTGACATTCTACAATAACAGAGGCGTGAATGGAAAGGCGAAACGTTGGGTGAAAACTTACCAAACTCTTCGCCACGGTAGAGGGCATTCCCCAGGGTCAAGAGGTGAAAGATGACAGTGACGTAGATGTACAAAGAGGATCATGGAAATAGGGCACTGTACGATGTACAGCTTTATATCAGGTTCGTATCTGTACGTACCCCAAGGCACGACCAGCGCCTAACAGAGTGGCAACTTTGTCTCCACCAACATCAGTTTGTATGTAATATTCTCACCATGACGCAAGTCCACATCAGAATTTCGGCAAAGCGCCTGGCTCATTGAATTGAAGAATCTCAAGCGTGAGTTTCAACAGAGAAGATACCGTCACAGGGCCAAGTTCCAGGCCCTGGTCCTGGTCCTGAAGATAGCATTTCGTCATTGCAGTTCCTTGACTTCCTATATACGCCAGAGGATCTCATCCACCGGGAAGTATAGAAAGTATTACCATGTGGCCGCAATAGCAAGACTGCAGCGGATGCCGGCCAATTGAAGCCTGCTGGAAACTGAGCGGGGGTCGTAGTTAGGTCCATTATACCCTCCATGCGCAACGAAGAGCTAACAGCGGACCCCGACTTCAAGTTTTCGAAGAGTTCTTGGAGAATTGATCGACAACAACAGAGAAGTGTTTATGAAGTGGGGCCAACGCAAGCGTGAAAGATCCGAGTCCTCTGGTATTCGTACTTGTGCCGCTCGATTCACACAAGATGAAGCTCCTCGTGTTTGGGCTGGGGTGAGAGTGGTGGTATGGGTGAAAGCTGGGGAGGTAAGCAATGTCGCTGCATCGACATCGTGTCTTGGCTGATCATGACGTACAGATTTCTTGGCTACCACCATCCGAAGTACGAGCAAATACTCTGACTTCCCTATGGGTGCATGGGCCGCTAATCGCGACTAGGGAATCAAGAACTCCCCTTACTCTCTTGTAAGTCGGGCGTGCATCATTTCCCTCTCGTTCTGACATATTTTCGTAGAACGATACCATTATACCATCAACCCTTCGACCTACCAGACTCTGGACAAGCCCGGCTACTGGGGTGTTTGTATATTGTGCTACTACGACCGTACGTGGAACAAGTATTAAGTGTAGGGTAAGTAGTTCATCGGATTGTGCACCGATTTCAGGTGCAAGGGACTCCTCTTGCGGACTTTGAATTCTTCCTCTCTCAGTGCATTCATGGCCTCTTGCATTCATGACTTTGCGGCTTTCAATATTCATCTGAGCTACCGCAACGCACAAGTACTTGCACTCTCCATCCCCATTGTCGACATTAAGCGATTATCAATTCGTCCTCTCAAATGGCTCAGATATGTAGCCTTCACAGTATTTGGTGCCATTGGACATCTCGCTCTGACGGCAGACGGCTCTGCTGTTGAAGACGAGAATATCACTTGGGAGTCGCAGGATCGCCTTTGTGAAGATTATTACTATATCCCGGATGGTAAGAGAACCTCCTTCTTGAGGTTGCCGTCCCCTGATATATAATTGCTTAAGGAGAACTACATCTCGTTGATTACCAGTGTTTGAATGACCGAATCACGTCTAGTGCAACAGAACTACGCCTCCCGAGTTTTAGTCAATCGATAATACAGCGTGACGGAGACTTTTGTGTTTTCACTGGGACTGAAGCGGCATACTGCGAGGCGATACACATACTTCCTAAATGCAAAGGTGATGAGGTACGTCCAGATTCGCCCGAGTCGTTGGTTCACTAAATCTTCGTCCAGTACATCCAGGCAGTCCATCGAGATCGCCGTCATGCGTACTCTGGCATCCCCTCTTCTATCCTGGAATTTGAAAGTCCTATCCTCGAATCCATCGACTGCGACGAGAATGGGATACTTGTGACGAGCGATCTGCATAAAATGCATGCACATGGCGCAATTGCATTTCTGAAAGTACGTAAAATGATAAACTTGTATCTGAAACTTTTCTGAAGCATACAGTTTAGACACCGAACTTTGCCTTGAATCCGGAAGATATTCCCAGAGTCGAGGAAGGCGACGTACCAACCAGTCGTATCACGCTTCAGCACATTCGACCGCCCCAGGGACGATATACGGTGCCGCAGTGCGACGCTCGCATAACTGGCTCCGGCAATCCGCCCGTTTCCGCCATCATTCTCGACTTTGTCTATGGCGTTGCCGCGCTCAAACGCTGGTCCAGAGGTCCCGATGTTGAGAAAATGATGCGGGAACGTTTTGAAGCCATATATGAATCCATTCCTCCCCTTCCCCGCCCTTCTCCGCCCGAATTCAGCGACGACGATATACGTGATGATGACCCCAACGATGGTGATTATGAACCTCAGCGAAGCGGTACAGGAAGCAAACACCGGAGACGCTACACGGATAAAACATCTGATTCAATGCTTCGTGCGATGGACACTGTCCTGGCCTTGTCGATGTATGTCAAGGGAAATACATTGGAGTCTTTGGCCGCAGAGCGTGAGAGATGTACGGAGGAAGCAGAGTTGAGAGCGCAGGAAGCCAGTTCAGAGAAAGTTAAACAATGGTTGCAGGGGTGACTACCACTGCCAATGAGCACAGAGATTGCATGGAGAACGAAGTCAACGAAGGTTCACCGTAAATCACTATCACTGATTGTAAGGGTGCGTTGTCATTTTTTATTCTGATTGCATGATAGTTACACTGAGCGATAGAATGCCTACACACCTGAGTATAAACAAGGTATATGTTATCACGATGCGTGCGTCCTCTGTTTCGTTTTCTGTCTTTTCTTGGCTCAACCTTGCATTCTGTTTAGTAGCCATGTGAACTTTTTTGAAACGTATCTCCATGCAATGCCATAATTTCACTCTGTTCATTCTACATGTGCCACATAGTACAGCAGATATCTTTCGGGATAATTCTAATAGTGGTTTGAATAGAAAGCATTCTCCCTTCTGTATTCTATGTGATAAGAGCCCATTCTCCTGGTGTAAGTTTACTTGATATTCAACGAGAACGAATCAAAGGTCATGACGAAAATCCTGAATCTCCCTCAACAGCATGATGACTCTGACGTCGTCATGAGGCTCATGCACCATACAAAACGCATGGATTGCTCTGGTCAGCTATGTGACCATTCCGAGTCCTATGTATATAGGTAATCGGTCCTTATAGAGGATCGGCCACTTAAAATGATTCCTTCGGTGATTGCCGAACTTGCTGCATGAGCCAACCGTGGGAAAAAATGAAAAAGATTCATCAATATCCTGGGAATCTTTTACTTTTCTTAGCGTTTTTGTTCGGCCGATCGGAATTATTCATCCGTCGGGTGAAATTCATTCCGGTTCCTTTGTTTTTGGCCGTTCAGATTAACACGTCTGTTTAACGTTGTCCACACTTATCTGACTGCGGACCATTGCTCAACAAACTTAAGCTACATGACACATGTTAACGGTACGTGTTCACACACTCCCGAGTCTAGGCACTCTCGTCCATAGTAGGCCCATCTCGTGCCCTTTTGCTGGCTAATCCTTCATCCACTTCATCTTCCGTGAACCCGATTTTATGCTTTAAGCGCTTCGAGGTCGACTGTTCTGCTATCACTTGCTTGTTCGACTTCCGTTTTGCGTCCTACACTTGGTGAATATTTCGCTATTGTCAACAAAAAAGGCTCACTTACCAATGTGATGTCGCAGTCGAGTAGTGTGATGGCACGTAGCACGAGCTTCATTCTATGTTTGATCCCCTTTGTCTTGAAAACTATGATGGAACATTGCGCTTCAACGACATCCCTGATTCTGAACAATTGTGGTCTCGCTCATTGGAATCTGGATCGTTAGCGTCGGTCAAGCTCTTTCCCTCCTCAAAGACTGCGTTGCACACCTGCGCTTCCCCTCGTCATCGGTATGGGCCTTGAAGTATTGGACGACGTTGTCTTCAGTGTGTACCATGTCCGTTTTCCCCAGGCGCTGAAGGATACCTACCGGATCGACGTCGTTGCTGAAGGGGACGGCTTCATGCTGCGCCCCTTCCTTCACAGTCCGAAAATATCGGTTTGAGAGGGTGAACACGGGGAAACCTCGGTATGTGGAAGGGGTCCATTTATCCAACATACCATGTTTGAATTCTCTTTCTGCAGTCAGCTTCATCTCCTGCAACGTTGCGATCACATCGTTGAACGATGCGCATCCTAATCCTGTCACGGTGATACTTTGCGACAGCGTGAATGCTTTATCCTGTCCAATGCTGTGTAGTGTCATCGTCAGGTGAGCCCACAAACATTGTATCCACTCGCCTTGGCACTCTGACTATCGGGGGCAGATTGGCCTCGCACATGACACCAGTGCAGGAAAACACCAGCTCTTCTATGTTGTCCCCGTTACCTTTCACTAACCGCCATACAGAGTCATCCGTATCCTTTTGAAGGCTCACTTCCGACATTTGCTCGCCCTCCTGGTTCTTGTGTCAGTGTATTTACAGTTTGTCGATCGCTGTATGCTCACCGTAATGACTCTAGACATATGGTAGCAGTTCGTGCTCATGCTTTCTTCGGCGTGCTTTTGCACTGTGTCGACTACGCAAGATTCGCTGATGGTGAGTCGTAAATCTTTCTCTAGGCTTGTCTACTCACATGCTCTGGCGATGTCATAGAACTCGTCCATCATGATGCTTGTCTTGCGGTGGGTCTGGAGTCCTTTGTCTGGCGGCTAATTAAACCCTACGTCTGCTCATATATTGTTTTAGTGCATCCCCTACTGCTCAATACTGTATAGATCTCCGTACCTTTCTGGCTTGACTTTTCGTCGAAAAGTACGCTTCTATCCCGTGCTACACCCGTTCTTTCCATGCCCCCCTTCCTTTTCGGTTCAGCCTTGACTCCAATTACTTGACGTTTCATGAAACATTGTGTTGGCATCGTGGCAATATCGACTCCTGTATCCCTGTGTTAGTGTCGTTGGCTCTCCCGCATTCATTTCCATCTTTTTTGCTGCCGGATATGATTTGTTTGCTTCGTTTTCTTTCAATTTTTCACCTTCTCTTCCTTCCTAGCTTCGTTTTTGGTTTTACCCATCCCATATTGCCATCTTGCCCTTATGCTTGTTGCATCATGTATTCAATTCATCTATATTGTGCTGATTCAGATTGCGTGATTTCTTGATTTTTATGTTTCCATGTTGGGTTTAATCGCGCCATAAGCATCATGGCATTCTATATTGATTTTCCTTTATTTTTACCTTGCAGGCTTTGCCATCGTGCTTATATACCCTCTGTGTTACGATTTATTCACTTTTTCCTGATTATCCTCATCTAAGCGCCCAAGCGCCTATCTTCGTCAATCTTATCTCCATATCGCCACACCAAACCCACGACTATAACAGTCGACTACCGTTCCTCCGCTACGGCTCACCTCCACCACAAGGTTACCGTTCGTCTTATTGTCATTAACTCGTTGTTCACTCATTGTCGCTTACCAAAGGACTTATTATTAGCACATAGACTTTAGTATATAAGTAGCACGACTCTCGCTGTAGTACCTCAGCTTCGAGCTATAGTTTATCAATACCAATCTTACTCTCTCAACGACTAGCATCTAGCGCCACGCCTTAAACGAGTCCATCGCTACAGCTCTACTCTAGTCATCGGTGCTTACCGGTATATGACTCAGGGTTTACGCTTGTTTGGATCACGTGAGACTTGGGTCTAACAGTTAGCTCGAAGCTTCCCTACGGTTCCTCAGTGCTAGCCACGACGAACCAACCAATGACCCCCGACTTAACAAAAAAACAGACCATCGAACTAGGCGTAGCCATCCCGGCCACGTTCCTCATCATCCTCTTCACCGCCCTTACGGTCTATGACCGTTACAAACAGATCCATGAGTACCTACACAGAAATGGGATCCTCGTCGGAGGCGAGCCAAGGCCCGCCAGGAGGATTCCCCCCTCCCACTACCAATCAAACACCCCCGCCACCACAAGGGGCCCGCCGGGGGCCTACCCCGAGGATGAGCCCCATAGCTCGCAGACCCAGCACGCAAGGAGGCGGAGCACCCCCCACACCGGTGGTGACGCTTCCTCAGACGAATTTCCCCTACGCGAGGGGACAGTACGCGCACCCACAAGCGCAACCACTCCAGATGCCCCCATGGCTGAGCCAGAGCGGTCCTCCGCGGCCGAAGAATACGGGAGGGAGCTTCGGACTAGGTTCCGTAGCCCGACCCCGCCCCCAGCCTACGTCCCAACCCGCCCAGCGAGGGTGGAACGACCCGCCTCTAGTAGAAGGGTACAAATTCCCGCAGGAGCGATCGAGGGGACCGGTAACAGACCCGCAGAGGACACCGACTCCGATTCCCCAGAGCCCGACATACTCACCCCTTTCCGAAACCCCGAGGCAATCAGAATTCGAGCGCCTGAGCCCGCTCGAATGGTCCCCATCCAGGACACCCACGAGCCCGAGTGGCTCGAGCTCATCGACCATGAGCTCTTCAACCAGTGGAGCCCAGATCGACTATGGCCTGAACTCGGACCAGTCGACAGAGACCTACTCGGCCCCATTAGAATCGAGGCCTGGACCCTCCGAAGGGAGGATGTGGAATCCCGAGCCCGCGTACCCCTCGATCATGGACCAATGGCCTTCTCCATTGCCCATGCCCACCTACCCCCAGGAACAAGTGGGGAGGAGCTCAGACTTTTCCTTCGGGCAAACGCAGGAAGAACCCTACAACCGCCAGAACTGGGCCCGCTCATCAGCAGAAGGAGCACGAGAGAAAGGAGCGAGAGGCGATATGATGAACTCACCGACAGGCTTCATGAGCTTCAACATCGCCCCGGGAGGAGGGAGGACAGATACCTCCAGTACGTTTGGAGCAATGAGCGATATCGGCGGGAGCGTCGGGCCCAGGGGGCCAATTAGTTTTAAAACCTACGTATCCAATTCGCAATCCAATCCGTTCGCCGCCTACTACCTGGAGCCACAATGGCCAACCCAGATGCCGGACTCACCACCGGCCCGAACCAGACAACAAGGATACTACCCCTATCCCACCACGAGCCGACTATTTGGTGCAGCAGGAGATGACGGAATGGAAGGCACGGTGCCACCGCAACAACCACCGAACCCACCAGGCCCAGGCCAACCCATCAACAAAGAAGAACGCAGGGCGCGGGTAACCACACAACATGCCGAAATGACAAGGAGAAGAGATGAACTCGCGGCAGCAAGGCGAGCAGTCGAAGAAGCGATCATTAGGACCAACGACTACGTGAACCTCTATGGGTTCCTACCGGATGTCGAAGAAGAAGAGAGAGGAAGGCCGGGAGCACCCGACAATGCCCCCGCACCACCCCCGGCAGCACCCGCAGCGGCACCAATACCAAACGAAGCACGGCACATACACGACCGGGACGATCGTTACTCGATCCCAAGGCATCCAGACTGGCCATACGCGCCACACAACCCCCCGGTGGGATTTGGACTCCCCAATGCCCCATATTTCGGGGTGAAACCCACCTTGATCGCCACCCCGCGCCCCTTTTCGGGAGACCATCATGACATCCTCCGCTTCATCGGAGATAACTTAGCCTACTTCGAGACATTCTTACCCTTCTTCCAAGAAGAATCCCAAAGAATCACCTTCGCCGCCTCCTACTTCGAAGGAGTCGCAAAAGACTGGTGGACCCACAAGAGGCCCGAACTCTGGGACCCGATCAGCCGACACTTCAAATATCCATCGTGGAAAGAGTTCATCGATATGCTCACGGCACGATTCAAGGATCACGCCATAGAACAAGTCCACGAGAAAAAGATGTTTGAACTACAGATGGCCGGAGGGACGGCAGAAGACTATTTCCAACAGTTGGAACAGGAAGCAAAGCTCGCCGGACGACTCGTGGATGAAAGCGACCGAGGACTTCTCTGCAAAGCGGTCGAGATCGGAATCCCAGATTCCTACTCCCGCGCTATCGCCGATGGAGAAAATACCCCCGGCAACTACCAGCAGTGGAAGGCCCGAGTCACCAAGATGTACGAGAACCGCACCAGGAAGCAGATCTTCGACCAAACCATCGGGCTCCAATACGGCCACAACCCATGAAAGGACAGTCGACCTCAAAACCACCCCGCTGGTGGACAAAACAAATCCACCAGCGCGACAAGTTCACAACCTACACCCCAGAGCAGCACTAGTCAGAGCGGAGACAAAAAGACAGGCACCGGAGTAATGTATGGAGGCCACGGGCAAGCAATGGAGATAGACCGCCTCAGGAAGGAGGGTCGATGCTTCAACTGCGGGGAGAAGGGGCACATGTCCAAGGAGTGCCCAAAGCCGAAGAAGCCACGACGACAGGATGCCCGGGGAAGATTCACAAAAGCCGAGTTACGCACGATGCTGCAGGAGTTGGAGAAGGAACCCGAGGAGAAGACGACCTCGGGTCTTGAGCAGATAAAAGAGGGGGCCAGCGAGTGATCGATTCCACTCGGCTGGCCAAAGGACATTCTTCTGGTACGCACTCGTTCTCTAGTGGTCGGACTTATGGTACTTCTGTAGATACAAATATATACGTGCATTCGAATATACCATTTTTAGCACCTTCCACCGCGAAACCAGTAAGAAAAGGATCGAACCGATATGCTCTCCTCACCGACGATGAGGAGATGCCCTCTCAAGCGCCCACAAGGATCAAGGGGGCCGAACAAGGGATAGAGAATCCCTCAAGTCCGCTTGCTAGGGTGGCCACCGGACCAGTCCGAAAGGCGCCCGGCTCAAGCCTCAAGCGCACGAGTTCAAATACATGAGTAAGTGCCCAGGACCGACGAGCTGACGCCCGAGGCACCACCATTACCGCCACCGAGAGGGGGACTAGCCCTCGCCCTGCATCGTCCCTGGGACCAGTTGAGGGTACGGACCATGCGACAAGCACGCAACGATCACGACCCGCACCTCAGACGGCACCTGCGAGCACTGCGCCCTCGACTTATGATGTAAACGGGAGCGCGACACCCCCCGCCTGTATAGTCAGTGAAGAGTGGCAGAAGGACAAGGGTGACGACCCTATACACTCAAACGCTCATGAGGATCAAGAGAGCCGAAGAGGGCGAGAGACGCCCCGACCGCCGCGCACCACAATGATTGAAGTACCCGACGAAGAAGACGACACTTCATACAAAGCATGGCTCGCCAAAGAAGCAAAAAGGCAGACCCCTCTATCCGTTCCAACGGAAGGAGGGGGACGACCTTTGAACGCAACGCCCCCGGACAACAGGTGGTATCGACCTTTCTCTGCTGAATGGACCCTGAGAGCGATCCGAGAAGCGCATTCGCCTGATCAGGCGAACGCCATCCTCGCACTCTGGATTCATAAAGGAAGAGAGGGCGAACAAACCAGAGAACTGCTGGAAGAACTCCAAAGAGGCGGAGAACGGGTGAAAGAACGCCTATACGAACTCCAGAAACCAATTCGATATATCCACACCGCCACTACGAAACGCAGCAAGGACTTGACGATCACCGCCAAGCTAGAGCCTTGCTCGGGCGCTCCAGCCCTATCCGTTAAAGCGTTAATCGACAGCGGATGTACCAGCAGCTCCATAGACCAGAAACTAGTCCACCAACATAGACTAGACACTAGGAAAGCCGCAGTACCGATCCCGGTCTACAACGCAGATGGGACGCGAAACAAAGCCGGAGATATCACAGAGTTCGTAGAGCTCAGAATGAGCATTGGAGGACACATGGAGAGGATCGACCTCGCTGTCACCGACCTCGGGACCAAGGAAGTATACCTCGGCCATGACTGGCTGAAACGGCACAACCCAGTAGTCAATTGGAAAACCGGAACCCTAATCTTTGGCCGATGCCAATGCCAAAAAAATCACCTACCACTCCCCGATTCAGACCCAGACGACGCATGAGACGAGGAGCTAGAAGAAGGAGAAAGCATCCTTGCCGTCAACATGCAAGAAGAAATCCTGATACGCGCAGTCCACCATGCCAATAACCTAGCGGCCAAAGCCAACGAAGGAAAGCCAAAGAAAACCTTCGAAGAGCTCGTCCCTGAGCATTACCGCTCCTTCCGTGACCTGTTCTCTAAAGAAAACTTTGACGAACTCCCAGAGCGAAAGACCTGGGACCACGCAATAGAACTCATCTCCAATGCCGCCTCCACCCTGGACTGCAAGGTGTACCCCCTAAATCGCAATGAACAGGAGCAGCTGGACAAGTTCCTCAATGAAAACCTCGAATCGGGAAGGATCCGCCCCTCCAAATCACCATTCGCCTCTCCCTTCTTCTTCGTCAAAAAGAAAGACGGCACTCTCCGCCCAGTCCAAGACTATCGAAAACTCAATGAGATGACAATCAAAAATCGATATCCACTTCCCCTAATCACCGAACTCATTGACCGTCTCCGAGGAGCCAAATACTTCACCAAGCTGGATGTACGATGGGGCTATAACAACGTCCGCATCAAAGAGGGGGACGAAGAAAAGGCGGCATTCCGCACCAATCGCGGACTCTTTGAACCCACTGTGATGTTCTTCGGACTCACAAATTCACCTGCCACATTCCAATGGATGATGAACGACATCTTCAAGGACCTGATCGAGACCGGAAAAGTCACGATCTACCTCGACGACATCCTGATCTTCACCAAAGATCTGTCCGAACACCGATGCATTGCCAGGATGGTTCTCCAACGCCTTCGAGAACACAAGCTGTATCTCAAGGCGGAAAAGTGTGAATTTGAGGTATTAGAAACCGAATATCTCGGGGTAATAATCAGCGAAGGAACTGTCCGAATGGACCCAGTAAAAGTCAAAGGAATCACGGAATGGCCGACCCCAACCAAGAAGAAGGCACTACAATCATTCCTAGGATTCACCAACTTCTATCGCAAATTCATAATGGACTATTCAAAAATTGTCTGACCCCTAACACAACTCTGTGGGAACGCCCCCTGGACATGGGGAGCCGCCCAGAATCAAGCCTTTCAACAGATCAAGAAACAAATGGCAGAGGACGTACTCCTCACCATCCCGAATCAGGAAGGAAGATTCAGAGTAGAAGCAGACGCGAGTGAAGGAGCAATCGGAGCAGTACTCAGCCAAGAACAAAACGGAAAATGGAGGCCAGTAGCATTCATGTCAAAAGCGCTCACCGAGACAGAGCGTAACTATGAAATCTACGATAAAGAACTCCTCGCAATAATGCTCGCGATCGCCGAATGGAGACACTACCTAATGGGGGCCGCAGACGATGTGGAAATCTGGACGGATCACCAAAACCTCCAATACTTCCGAAAACCACAAAAACTTAACCGACGTCAAGCACGGTGGGTCACAGAACTAGCCGAATATCATTTCACCCTCCACCACAAGCCCGGCACTCTCAACAAGAAAGCTGACCTTCTTTCCCGCCGGGAAGACCATGACCAGGGACAAAACGACAATGACGAGGTCGTCGTCCTAGGACCGGAACACTTCTGAGCAATGATAATGCCCACGCACGAAGAACTTCGTCCTCGAATCCTCGATCTACTCAAGGAGAACGAAAACATAGACCCAAGCGTCCAGGACTCCTTCCTTCATGGAAGAGGCATCTACGAAGACGGCCCCCAAGGGGAAAACGCCAACATCCTGATGTACGATGGACGGATCTACATCCCGAAGAACGCAGAACTCAGAGGCACGATCATCGCAATGAGTCATGACCACATCATGGCTGGACATCCCGGAGTGGCAAAAACCATAGAACTCGTCCAAAGGACCTATTGGTGGCCAAAACTACGCAAGGATGTCGAGGCCTACATCAAGGGATGTGAAACATGTCAAAGAACAAAAACTGACACCCAACCTAAGGCCGCCCCACTCAACCCAAACGCAATCCCGACAGAACCATGGTCCCACATTTCGGTAGACATGGTCACCGGACTACCGGAATCAAATGGACACGACGCCCTCCTCGTAATCGTTGACCGTTTCTCAAAAGAAATCATACCAATCGCCTGCAACACCGAACTCTCGTCAGAAGGATGGGCGAGAATCCTCAGAGATCAAGTCTACGCACGACACGGAATGCCCACTCATGTCATTTCCGATAGAGGCCCCAACTTCGTTTCAAGGTTCATGAAAGACTTATACAAAATGTTGGACATCACCCAGAACGCCTCCACAGTGTTTCACCCGCAAACGGACGGCCAAACAGAACGGGCCAATCAGGAGGTAATCAAATATCTCCGAATCTTCGTAGATTACCGACAGGAAGACTGGGCAGAATGGCTACCGCTAGTCGCGTTCTCCCACAACAACAGAGTTCACTCAGCAACCGGAAAATCACCGTTCTTCGTGAACCACGGAATGCACCCACGACTCCTACCAGAATCAATCCGAGA
Organism: Armillaria novae-zelandiae; assembly: GCA_030435655.1. Classification (NCBI taxonomy): domain Eukaryota; kingdom Fungi; phylum Basidiomycota; class Agaricomycetes; order Agaricales; family Physalacriaceae; genus Armillaria; species Armillaria novae-zelandiae. Next base: position 34,170 of record JAUEPR010000130.1, read on the forward strand.
AACCCCCTTCAACAATCCCACCGCTCAAGGCTTTTCTGCTACAATGATGAAAATCCATCAGGAAACGCAAAAGGCACTCTCCGAGGCCGCCATCGCAATGAAGAAGCAATACGACAAAAAGACTAAGCCGGCACGTGGATATAATACCGGAGAACGAGTCTGGCTGGACTCACGCAACCTCAACCTGCCACGACCAAAGAAGAAGCTGGACGACAAACGAGTCGGTCCGTTCCTAATCCTCAACAAGATCGGAATGGCTGCATACAAGCTGAAGCTTCCACCACATTGGAAGATTCACCCCACCTTCAATGAGAAATTACTCTCGCCATTTATAACACCTGCATTCCCAAACCAAGAGGTACCACCTCCACCACCCCCAGACCTGATCGAAGACGAAGAGGAATACGAGATAGAAGAAGTACTAGACTCCCGAACACGCCGAGTACGAGGAAAGAAAGGACAAAAATCCAAAATGACAACGGACTACCTAATTAAGTGGAAAGGCTGGACAAGGGAACACAACTCGTGGGTACGAGAAACAGAAATGGAACACGCACAAGAAGCGATAGAGGACTATGAACAACGCGTCCAGCATGCCGGACGCATAGAAATAGCCAAAATTGTAACCCCAGACGACAAATACATGGAATATTGGGAAATTCTACATCAGCACAACACCCCCAGAGACAAACCCTAATGGCAGTCAGGACGACTGCCTTAACGAGGGGGCAATGTTACGATTTATTCACTTTTTCCTGATTATCCTCATCTAAGCGCCCAAGCGCCTATCTTCGTCAATCTTATCTCCATATCGCCACACCAAACCCACGACTATAACAGTCGACTACCGTTCCTCCGCTACGGCTCACCTCCACCACAAGGTTACCGTTCGTCTTATTGTCATTAACTCGTTGTTCACTCATTGTCGCTTACCAAAGGACTTATTATTAGCACATAGACTTTAGTATATAAGTAGCACGACTCTCGCTGTAGTACCTCAGCTTCGAGCTATAGTTTATCAATACCAATCTTACTCTCTCAACGACTAGCATCTAGCGCCACGCCTTAAACGAGTCCATCGCTACAGCTCTACTCTAGTCATCGGTGCTTACCGGTATATGACTCAGGGTTTACGCTTGTTTGGATCACGTGAGACTTGGGTCTAACACTCTGGTGCCGCCTGTCAACAGTCTCACCTACCTCATCTGCATCCAAATTTGCCTTTGGTAATGCCTGCTACTACTAACTTGTCTTCCCGGTGCAGTCCATCTCTTTGATATTGTATCTTTATACGACTCTGACACCCCCTCCTCTCCCCTTGTCTTCTAGTACCGCGTCTAAGCACAAGCTGGTCCATTCGTCTCCAGTTCCCATGTCCGTCGCGTCGTCTCCGGAACCTGAACAGTACGCCCTTTCAAAAAAATCATAATTACTTTGCATCTTTTGACACTGTCCTGTTGCAGTGTTCCTCGCAAGAAGAACAAGTCGGGGTCTCGTGTTCCCGTTCATGGAAACGAACGTGCTCACTCATCCAAAAAGGACACTGCACTCCTTCCGCCTGTGTCCATTACGTGCATGTATTCGTCCACATGTGTTCACTTATTTTAATACTTGTTGTATAGCTCCAGCCAGGCTCGTCCTTCTCACGAACGTCCTGCTTTGCGACGCAAGGTGTCCTATGGTGAAATCTCCGCCGAGGAGGTGGATAAAATCGTCGCCCAGTCGGATGTGGACGACACCAAGCTGTCTGCTGCATCTCTCCGTCGTCATGGGCATGTTCTGTTTGTTGACGATGAGGCCTCTGAAGCCTCTCAGCATTCAGATGATCTGTCCGCAGATGATGAAGCTGCTGGCACGGATTGTGAATCTGATGTCAGGTGTGTTTTTTTTTGTGATCTACTCTTGTGTTTTTTTTTATTGGCATCGTCTAGATCGTCTTCTAGTGTAGAAGTTGTTCATGTCACGACCCCCCTACTCTCAGACAACGAATCTGCCAGCGGTGAAAGTGTTGCACAGGCTGAATCTCCAGAGGCTCTCGAGGAAGTCGAACCCTCTCGTCCTCTGTGCATTTCAGCTTGATTTCTATCTCTTACTAGTTATTCATTATATCTTTCAGTCAGTCTAAGACCAAGACAGTCAAAGGTGCTTACGTTGACAAGCTGTGTGTTCCAGGTTCTATTTGTAGTATTCTTGACTGATCACATTCAAATATAGCCTGACAACTGGTCATAGCAAAGATGTCGCTGGGGATGATGACCTTAAAAGAGATCCGACTGTACCATTGTGAGTGATCTGTCGTGTGTTCCTACTATATCTAATGTACTTGGGTATTTCTAGTCAAGGAAACCGTTCGAAAGAGTCTGATTCTGATGTATACTTGGAAGATTTGTGTCAGACCCCCAGGATTCCATCTCAGGCAAAAGGTAAAACTCTCCTGAAAACAGCAGCGAGCCGGCGCTCTTCACGCAGTGCCAAGAAGGAGGTGCTATCTTCCAACGCTCGTTTGGAAGAGGAGCTCTCTATCGATCCGGTTACCAATGCCTTGACTAAAACCATGTCCATGTCAAAGGCCAAGAAACCTTCCTCTGGTAAATTTGCCTTCTGCCATATGGCACCTTGCTGATTTTTACTAGTACTGAAAGCCATTCTCAGTGAGGACAAATATGAGCGCAAGGCCCCCATAGCAAACCGGTCAGGTCGCGCTACAGCTACTGCCTCCAGTGCTCCATTGCCTCTTAAGCGCACTCCGTCAAAGCCCACTGGGGAGATCAATGCCCCAGTCGATGTCTCTGCAATGTCTGTCAAGTGTGCTTCCTCCAGGAAGGGTGCTACCAAAGCATTGGCTTCTGCGGTGGAAAAAATTTCAGAACCACTCTTCCTTCCTTCAGATTCAGGTTCGTCCCTCCCATTCTTCTTGGAGTTGACAATATGCTGACCTGTTCTGTACTAGATGACACTGGATCTGCACCACCTCCAGACCCGCATGCGCAGCTTGGTGTGGATTTGGCAGCACTTTTGGGGTACGTTGTTTCGATTTCACCTTTATTGCTCCATTCTTATTTCTCCAGCCAGGGATGACATTCGAGCGTCTTCTCCTGAAGACAATGTCGATACACCGGTGTTGTGCTTGCCAGATGAATTTGCATATGTATTCCATCTTTATGTTGTAGAGTATTGCTGTTTGATATTTTAAACTATGTACAGTACCCAACATGATGCAAATACGACCGATCCCGAGGATCCAGCCCTGCACACTATGCAGCCTGCTCTGATGGAAGACCATCTTATCGCATTTGGGGTATACGAGTCTCTGCCGCCTCTAGGGTGCATGCTGACTATTTTATTGCTGTTTATATGGCTTATTTTTCCTTTCTTTCTCATGCTGTAGCGCCTATCGTCCTGTTATACCCATCGGCTTCACCCCTGAAAGCTTCGATCCACCTAGGTTCCATGCATTTACTGATGTGGCAAAACTCTTTTGTCTCGAAAGCTTGACGTGCGTACACTCCATGAAGCATCACCTTGGTTTCCCTTTAAAAATTTGTTTCATCTAGGTCCTTGGTTGAGGCGTTTAAATTCGGAAGCTATGGCGCTTTTGTCAATCTGGCCCATGTGCCTCATTCTGTGTTGTCCTTCGAGAAGAGAAGTCTCCATTTTGCCGGATCCAATGCGGTCTGTATGACGGTCGGCCTCATCACTGAATGCATGCTATTTGAACCCGCTACTCCAGGCTTGTTTGGGGCTGCCAAGCGAGTCAGACGCCTGCGTATTATGCCGTTTCATCAGATGTTTTGCCACGAGTCCACAGTCTGGGCATTATCCATCAGCGACCCTTGTGTGGAGTCGACTTGTATTTCAAGCTGAGGGTTGTCGTTTCCTACACAAGTCGAGGATACCACTGGCCGCAGCAACAATAATTCAAGCTGTGTGTCCGCCTCTCTCGTTTTGTCTCTTTGTCTAACTGCTGTTGTACAGATACCTCGGCTCAGTCGACCCCCGCCAAGGGCTGTCGGGGATCTCCTATGAAGAAGCCGCTCGGCGCTCCAGCTCTTGGTCCTGGTGGCGGGTATCCTAACTCGCTCAGATTTATGGATGAAGGTCATTGAATTTTACTATCTCGTCAAAAAGATGCTGACTATCAAATACTAGTTCCTATTTATGATGGCTGCGCTAGTGCTGGAAATCACTTTCTATTTCGACCAAGCAACTTCACCGTATTGAAGTCTTTGCCCCGTTTTACGACATCTCATGATTTGGATGTGTTCACTATGGTGTCCGTAGGATACTCCCTTACCGCCTGGGAGAGCTACAACAAGGAACCTTGCCTTACTCCTAACATCTTGTTTGTGATAGTATTAGGTAGCGCACCCAAGAAGGATAAGCTGGAAGTGCTTGGTTTTCTCGAGTAGCGCATCGCAAGCATGCAGGTTGTTTACTTCATCTGATTTCGCCCGTTCCTTGGCGTGTGCCTATCTGCCATGTTTGTATTTGTACTAGTTTAGCAGAGTAATAAATATCAGTGTGTCATGCAACCATCAAGTGTCGGAGTCAGCATTTTGACCGAACAGAACAGTATCTCGGAGATGAAATCAAATAGGTGAGAAAGCCAGATGGAACAGGTGTTTGTATGGCATTGATGGAGTCATTGCCACCGTTGAAGTTTAAGTTAATTATCCAGCATTGCTATCTGCAGGCTGCGAGGGGGTGAGCTTATTGTGTCACAATGTAATACAGTTTGCGGGTATCCAAGGTGTTGTCCTTCTATATTATTTTGTATTATTCAGGGTTAACAGCTATCCAATCAGATTTCCCATTTACTGCGCATTGTACCTCTTGAATACAGGTACGACGGTTTGCACCTGATGACTCCATACATATTGTTGTCGTGCTCATTTGATCCACCCAGTTTTTCTATGTAGCCAAGGCTTCTCCTGCTAGATCTGCTGGTATCTTTGAATATCTTGCCGCGAACATTGAACTTTACCTACGTGATATCCGACAAATCATTTTCTGGACGTGTATCATGTTGCTTCTTTACCAGATCTCCTTTTGTTTTAGTAATGCCCAACTATCCTCAATCAGGCATTCGTCTTCCTCGAGCTCCTTATGCCGTCGTTTCGGATTGTATGCAATACCCAACGTGTCGCTGAAGGCCATCTATCTGTTTGAACTTTCCAATACATTTATTTGCACCACCTAACTCAACCTGTGCAAGGCGGTTGCCGAGATCCAGTTCTTTCACAGCATATGTTTGAAAATGTATCGGATTTTATTTGGCATCTATACGTTGAAACAGCAATGAATTACAGAAGAATACGGAGCGACTAGAGAATATGTCTGTTGCTGTCCATGTACGGGGAGTCTCACAACGACTGCAAATTCTACTAGGGAAACAGTCCAGTTTCGAGGTGGAAACAACGATGGACAACGCATCCTTGAATAAACCTGGAACCAGTCTGAGTTATTTGAGGAAGCGGAGGTAGAATATTGATGCACCGGTTCTACTGTATGTCCCAATTATTCTTTGCTGGTCTCACTTTTGTTGTCTTCTGAAGCATGGATACCACTGATCCAAGGAATGACAGGTGTAAGCAAGTCTGCCTGGATGACCTAGTCACACACCTAGGAAGGAGGACAAAGTGGGCACTATTACAGGCCAGCACACGACAGCCATACTGGAGATATTATAGTGCGTACCCAATTAGAATGTTTGACGTGTCGAGCGGTGGGTCTGGTACCGGATCCTGCACCATTGATGCGCCAATATGTCCTATTGCTTGAGTATTCATAACCCCGTTGTTAAAGATGGTGTTGTACCGAATTCCAGACATGGGAGGCCTCTCGATAATATCCCTTAGTGATTGCTTCTTGAATTCGAGTGGAAGGACCGAGTGGGAGGAAGATTATTACGGACGTGGAGATTATACAGAGATGGCCCAGGAAATGGACAGCCAAGTGGGCGTTTGGAGATTGCTGCATGACTGACCTGCCACGCAAATACTGTGGCAGTGCAATTCTAACTTGTTTCCATACTTATAACTTTGTATCGACACGCAAATAAAACAGCGCGCCTCCATATCATCGCAATTAACTAATTGGTTGTATTTCGCTCAGTTCATGTTGCGCAGGCTCGATAAGCCAGGTGATTCAGGACACAGATGTACAAATTGAAGACACAACGCATGCTTCTACAAGCGCAGCATGGTCACAATCCACGACAAACATCACTAGGATGGTTGGTGTAAAGAGAAAGAGAACAGAGGCCAATCAGATGGCAGTAGAAATTATCAAAATCTCATTGGACGAAGATGAACCCGTCAATAAAAAAAGATTGACCGACATAGCAGGACTTAAATTTGTTAGTAAAGATATTGACCAAGGTACAGTATTATCACAGTGGCCTTTTATGTGAACTCAAACTTCAATACAGGAGACTGGGAAGGCAAAAAGGGCCCAAGGAAAGGCCGAAAGGTGTGCAGAACATTACCACAAGTCGTTACAAGCGATGGGAGACATTGTCAAAGCCAAGGAGGAAGCTGACCAACTGGTGGCGAAATATGAACGAGAAAACAAGGAATGCAAAGATCAGCTGCAAGAGTTGAAGGCGGTGCATAACCTCCAATGTCACAAAGGACGAAACTAACGAGGGATTGCGAAGACCTTCAACAGCATGGAACAAGATGCGGAATGCGAGATATGCAAATTACCGCTGTGGTACCTGTATCTGTAAGTTCCGTTTTGTTTCTCGATTCGCAATTGGACCGAATACTCACGCAAAACAACAGTCTTCCGGATTGCGGCCACATATTCTGTGAGAAATGCGTTCATGACTGGTTGGAGGCCGTCATGAAAAAGCACCGTGAGCAAACAAACCCGGGATTTCTCTGGAGTCGACCGATTCCGGTACCCCTGGAAGTTGTAAGGGGGATCGTGCAGCCTTCTGTCAAATATCACGTCGCACTCACGTTATTCAACAAAATTCAGTAAAGCCATGAAAGGCCCTGCCTTTTCCTGTCCTCTGTGTCGGAAAGAGGTCAGGAACAGGCCCAGTTCAAGTATTCGACTATGAAGAGCATCACACAGAAACTTGCCTCGACTCAGTGGAGAAACAATGCCAGTTATCGAGATCCCAAAACTTGGAGGCCTACTATAGCCATTGGGACGAATTCTTTCCCTTTCATTATATCACTGAATCGAGATGTCACAGGTAAGTGTACTATGTACCGTATCCAGCAATGGACTGATTACATTTCAGTGAATTTACAATTTGAAATTCGACGAAGACAAATGGCAAATAGCAAAAGCCTAGATATAGATCAATACATGATGTTGTAACATACAGAACACAGAGAATACATCTTACTGTCCTGTTACACGACAACTGAGAGACTGGTGTTTCTTCTCCACAACTGACATAAACTGAGTGACGACATGACCTTTGCCGCCCACACTTCAATCCTTTTTTTATTCCGTGCCGATTTAATGAGGGAAGTATGGGTTTTCAAATTAAGTAGACTCACCTTGTTGTTGCAGCAACACCGGCTATTGAACATAACGGTACCCATCCACGTGACTCCAATTCATGTACACATTGCCCTTTTCCATTTCTCTGTTTTCCCTACTCTACCTGCTCGAAATGCTGCTGCGTTTGTGGACTATCTGCTTCATCATGGCTGTAAGTTTTATTCTCCTTCTCTTCTCCATCTTATCTGACTGTCGTTTGCTGATCTTTATCAGTTGTATTGCTTTTACATGCACAAGATATATCCTGACTTGCGCACAATGGTACCTATTCATACCTACTCCCTGGTGCGTGTCATTCATTGAACATGGTCTCTGCTCTAACACATGACATATAGGCAACCCATACACTACCCTCCATTGTCAGTCACAGATTTGCAGCCACATTGTCAGTCTCAGTGGTGAGTCTTTTGCATGTATCGCATGCGATACAATTCTATATACCCTGCAATCAAATAGGACCCACGAAGAATGAGTTATTCTTTCTATGGTGCCATACCCCTGCTCCTATGGTGTTGCGAGCTCCATATTCGCAGGCAGGGAACTTTGCAGTGGGCTTCCCTGAGGGATTTAGTACTTTACCCCAATTATCATTGTGTGAGTACGAATACGTCTTCACATCTAGTTTCTTTATTCATGGTGTTGTAGCATATACAATGTTCTATCCTGGTGTCTATGGTTCAACCTGTCAATGTTCATCAGTCCATTCAAATTTCACCAACACAGAGGGTACACTCGTGTTTCCTTCTGCCTGACTTCATTGTACTGACCTGTCTGGGCCGGCTGTTCTTGTTGTAGGTCTCCTTGTATATAGTGGTATCCTCAAATCTAATGCTGTTTTTTTTTTTTTCATAGCTGAACTGGTGCGCCCTTACCAGGCAACCTTGAATGTTTGCTCGTACGCTGATCTGATGGGTATGAGTGAGACAGGAGTTTTGCATGCACTGGAAATATGGGTGCAACTCTATGCTTAGGCTGTGCCTTTGCATCTATTCGTTGAGTGGGGACAGGAGTTTTGCACACTGGAAATATGGGTGCAACTCTATGCTTAGGTGGTGGTGGTCAATATCTTGAGTATGATCTAATAAAGGCTTGGTTACCATGTACAGAGGAATCTCTGGAAGTCATGCATAACACCTATTGGTATACCTTTGTTGCACAGCATATGTGGGAAGAAGAGGGATCTATTTGTATGCAAGAGTCTCACATTAATACTCGAGTTCCTTTATCTGTGATTTGTGAATTTATACCTATTGCTGCCCTCAAAGCTCTAGCCAAAACTCATGACATTGTTGTGCCAGGTTTGTCCTATAAAACCAAAGCTGCCATGGTGGACTTATTCAAGTTGCACAATTGCACCAAGTGCACTGGTGCTATTACAGTGTTGAAGCAGCATCTACAGTATGGTCTACCAGTCTAAACCGAAAGAAAAAATTACAGATGGTATGGGACCTCTTGGTGGCAGTACTGAATATGTGTTTCCCCCCCAGCCACTTACTGAGGCCCATGTCCAATCTATTGTCACTTCCTTTTGCCATGCCTCAAGTCCAGATGAATTTTCTGAAGCAGGCTGTGCAGTGTGTGCCCAGTTGACACCACTCAAAAATCTTAGCAATATCAGACATATGAAACACTTTTTAGAGATTTTAGAGAACCCTGAAGTAACTAGAAAAGAACTGTTATCATGAGAGAGATCCTGTCACCCATATTGACTGGTCCAGTCACTGCACCAACCACAGAAAAAAGTCTGTCTTTCATGCTGTGCTGCAATAAGAAAAGGCAACATTCCATCAAAAGCATTGTGCAATGGGCTATGGCTTGGTGAAGTTCCTGATGTTATCAAGCAATTATCTTTTGTTGAGTGCTTGCTAATTGCTAGAGTACTGGCATAACTGCTGTTTTGTAAAGGTCTCAATGGCATCCAGTGGCCATCCAGATATTGGTAGTTGTAAAATGATTTCTAATGTCATTTCATTCGAATCTCCTGTTGCCAAAGTGTATGATGTGTTACCTCCTCCTAAAAGTGAGATCGATGAAGTCCTTGCTATAATGTTTACAGGCCCTCATAAGCCAACAGAAGAAGATTTAAAACGCACACCTTTACTGGTACAGGCATCAAAATATTGTAAATGCATTAGGCTGGCTCTGTATCAACCATGTTGACTATCATCATGTACAAGTATCCACTGATAATCTGAATGAATATACAGATAATGCAACACCTGTTGAAATTGTATATCAGCATAGTCTGACCAATAAAGTTCCTGAAGGCACAAGTGTGTTTGATATCTCTGAAGCAGATGGCACAGAAGAAGGTACTTGTCCAATGGTAGTACATGGACTTATTGGTGAAAATCTCCCTAAGATAGACATTGAGACTCAGAAGAGTTTGGCAACTCAACATTTCAAAGGTAATAATGGAGTATTAGCAGTTGGACATGCAGAACAACCAGAGTCAATTTATAATAACACTTCACTATATCCATCTATGTTTCCATGGCTTTTCCCTTATGGATTAGGTGGTATTGGTACAACTGGACTTTCAGATATTGCACATAAGCGATGGTTAATGATGTACTATGATAAACGATTTCAAACAGACATTAATTTTCCTTTTGTTGCTTTCAGTCATGAACAAATCAAAGCAAGTACAACAGCAGGTTTTCTGCTTGTTAAAAAGAATAAATTCAAATCTATTGCTGAGAGAATTATGAATATAGATGAATGTGTTTTAGAAAATCTATCTGCCCGACTCAGTTCAGGACAACCTGTCAAGCCTCAGAATCAAGTGGAAAAAGATTGCTTTCAACTGTTCAATGATTTAGACCATGTTTCATACAAGGTGCAGGGTTCGCTGACATCAAAAAAATACATGCGCAATGAAGTGTACTCTTTAATGGCATCTAAAGGGGCTCCCTCTTGGTATATTACCTTTGCTCCTTCAGACAGCAAACATCCTATTGCATTATATTGGGCAGATCATGACATTGAATTTTCACCTCTATTACGCAATGACCGTGAACGACTTCTTCTGATCACAAGTAATCCAACTGCTGCAGCTCGGTTTTTTAATTTTATGGTTAAACTGTTCATTGAACATGTTCTTAAACCTGATCAAGAAGAACCTGGAGCATATGGAAATGTGTCATCTTATTATGGTACTGTTGAACAGCAAGGGCGCCTCACATTGCATCTTCACTTAGTCGCTTGGATACATAGCAGCTTGAGTCCACAAGAAGTCAGAGACCACTTGATGAGTAAAGATTCAGATTTTCAACATAGGTTTATCAAATATCTTGAATCTGCCCATGCTGGAGATTATATGACTGGATCAAATATTGATGTAATAGAAATGAGACACCAAGATGCACTACATCCAGACTTTGAAGACCCTACTGAGACTCTGCCAATTCCCCCACCTTCTTCTTGCAGCTGTAAATTGGACACATGCATGCAATGTAAAAAGAATGGATCGTGGTGGCTTTATTTTAAATGTACAGTCGACACCTTACTGAATATGGTGAATGTTCATAAGTGTCATTCAAATACATGGGCAGATGGCACATTAAAAAGGAATGCTGCAGCTAAAGGATGTAAAGATAATAAATGGGGAAAGTGTCGTGGGAGGTTTCCACGTCCTTTATTTGCAGAAAGTCATGTAGATACTTCTACTGGCCATATTAATTTAAAGAAAAGTGAATCTTGGATTAATACATTTACCTATGTGTTAACATATCTCTTGCGTTGCAATACTGATGTTACTTCATTATGTTCTGGCACTGCTATTAAAGCTGTTTTGATTTATGTTAGTGATTATATCACAAAACCGGCTTTAAAAACACATGTTTTCTTTGATGTGATTAAAGGTGTATTCCAGCGAAGTAAAAACCAACCAATGTCTGGCAAGAATGATATAGATAAAGCTAGAAAATTGATGACTCAAATGGTAAATGTTTTGGGTGCAAAGATGGAAATTGGTGCACCTATGATATGTTCATATCTTCTTGGTTTACCTGATCATTATACAAACCGCACATTTGTGACTTTTTACTGGAAATCATTTGTAGCTGAAGTCAAGAATGATTGGAGAACAGAAGGTGAATTGCCTGAAGATGTTAAAGTGCAGATAAAAAAAACTGGTGATGCTGTGGTTGGTGTCTCTCCTGTCAAAGATTATATTCACCGTCCTATTGAGTTAGAGCACATGTGTTTGTATGAATGGATATGTAGGTGTGAACAGATTCATAATTGTGCATCTCCAAAGGATGATACATTAAAGTCTCAGGATTGTGCAGACAATAATGAAATAGATCATACACTAGAGTGTCTTGAAGAACAAGGTGATGACTGCTCTAACACAGATAACATTGATGCATTGGATAACGTCTCTGATACTTCCTCTATGAAAGAATTTATCGAGGATGATGTGGATAAAGAAGATGAATATGTTTATGCTGAAGACAATGTTTCTCTTTTTCCTGCCTCTCAATCAACAGTGGTTGATGGACAACAGATATATGACAGTCTTCCTACATGTACCCAGGAATCAATGCAGTCTACATTGGTAGATCATGAGTCTGCCAGCAGTTTGAATGAGACCAAGTCCACTGCAAAAAAAACAGCTAGACATATCAAATACTCTTTTTTACAAACACATCCTTTGTATGACTCTCATCACATTTCTCTCAGACCAGAGCTCAAACGTCATATTCCAAATTTTGTTGGTGGCTTATTACCAAGACATAATGTTGGAGACCGAGACTATTACTGTATAACAATGCTTACTTTGTTTAAACCATGGCATAGAGGGAAAAATCTTAAATCTGTAGAAGCTAACTGGGATACAACATTCAATGAGTTTCAGCTATTACCTTGGCAGGCTAAAATTATTGGTAACTTCAACTTGCGTTATGAATGCTTAGATGCCAAAGATGACTACAATGCTCAAATGAAAAAGGATGGTGTCCAAGAACCTCATATATTTGATACCAATTGGACTGCACTAGATTACAACAATGATGTTTACATCTCTACTGAGGATATTAACACAGGAATTTCAGAAGGTTCTGAACAGATGGCAGTAAAGGTTGGTGCTGCATATATGAAACGTGCTCAAAATATTGCAAAAATTAGTAAAACAATGGGAACTTCTGGGTGTTCATGGTCTATTCCTAATTATGAACTGGCAGATAAAACTCATATATATGATTCTGATAACATACAGAGCCGATCACCTGCAGAATGGAGGGAAGAGGTTATTGCACTGCGGCAAGCTGTTCTTGACACACAAAGTCAAAAACATAGTTCAGAGGTATATGTACCTGCAAAAAAATATGTTGATCAAGTAGAGATTGTTAGCCGCAATCATCTGACCAAATCAAGACATGTTGTTACAGATGCATGTATGTTAGATGATGTTACATGTCTATTTCATTTGAATCCCGAACAAGATAGAGCATTTTGTATTGTTGCCCAACATTCATTATGTCCCACATCAGAACAGCTTATGATGTATATTGGAGGCATGGGTGGAACAGGTAAATCTCAGGTGTTGAAAGCACTTACTGTTTTTTTTGAAAGATGTCAAGAAAGCAGTAGGTTAATACGTGTTGCCCCAACTGGAACAGCGGCCTCTATTATAAAAGGTTCAACTTATCACTTTACATTTGGAATCAATGAGTTCACTGGTGGTGAGTTGTCAAAGAAAAGCATGGGAGAAGTCAAAGCACGTTTAAAAGGTGTTGAATATATATTTTTAGATGAAGTGTCTATGCTATCCTGTTCAGATTTGTTTAAGATAAGTAGCCGACTTGCAACATGTTTGAATCATCCAGATCAACCCTTTGGTGGCATGAATGTGATTTTTGCTGGTGACTTTGCTCAATTACCACCTGTCATGGGGGGTGAATATTCAGCCTTATATTCTCCTGCAAGTGGCGTATTTGCATCTAGTAAGAAGAGTCAGGATTCTGCTCTTGGAAAAGCAATATGGCATCAGGTGACTACAGTTGTTATTCTTCATGAGAACATGCATCAAATATCTCAGTCTGAAGATGATAAAAAGCTGAGAACTGCTTTATCAAATATGAGATATAAATCATGTACAGGTGATGACATTAGATTTCTAGCTAGTCGTGTGTGTAATTTGTCAAATGTTTCACCTGATATCAATAGTAAAGAATTTAGAGGTGCATCTATCATCACTGGTCTTAATGTACAGAAGGATGAAATCAATAAATTGGGATGTATTCGATTTGCACAAGAAACAAACCAAGAGTTAATACATTTTTTTTCCAATGATTCTATTTCAGAAAATGTTACATTGAAACAAGTTAAAAAAGGAAAATCTAGTAAAATCACCATACTTTCACCTCAAATACAGATTGAATTGTGGAACTCACCACCAAGTGGGAACAATAAACATGTACCAGCAAAGTTGTCTATATGTAAAGGGCTTCCTGTCATGATTCGTTTGAACACTGCTACAGAACTTGGCATTACCAAAGGACAAGAAGCTGTTGTATATTCATGGGTAGAAGGAACAGGCACAAGGGGACAAAAAGTATTACATACACTGTTTGTGAAAATATTGGCTCCTCCTGATCCCATTCATCTACCTGGACTTCCTGAAAATGTAGTCCCTCTTACAAGAACATCTGTCCCTATTACTTGCACTCTAAAAGATGACTCAAAAATAAATATTACACGATTGCAAGTGGAGGTGATTCCCAATTTTGCAATGACAGATTATTGTTCTCAAGGCAAGACAAGGCCATGGAATCCTGTAGATCTAAACAATTGTAGATCACATCAATCATATTATACTGCTTTGTCAAGAAGTGCATCGGCAAAAGGAACTTTGATTTTGCCAGATTACACTGACCGTAATTTGAAGGCTTTTGATACCAGTAAAATTCAAGGCATGTGTTCAGGTCACTTAAGACAAGAATTCAGAGAATTAGAAGTATTGGATTATATAACATGTCTACAATATAACAGTCAGTTACCAGACAGTATTTGTGGTGACCGTCGATATACTTTAATTGACTCTTTTCAGTCTGTGTTTGGCAAGAACTTTGTTCCTGAAACAGTAGATAGGAATATCCGATGGTCAAAGTCTGATCCTTTACATGTTAAAGATCAGACTGTCATAGAATGGAACTTGTCTGGATATGAGCATAAGCCACTTCCTAAGATAGTCAAATCTACTGAGGTTCAGTTCAACAGTACACAGCCTGGATCAAAACAAAAAGTACCTATGTTACCAAGCAGTATTGAACTTAGAGGTATCCGTCAGTTTACACCTATGAAGAAAGCTACAAAAAGAAAGGGTAGACCATCTGATCCTATTGAGGTTCCATCCACCAGCAATTCAGACATACAGAAACCTATCAAGTTGCAAGATATACCTCCTTATAATAATACAGAATTACCAGTAATAACAGAAAATCTTGTACCTAAGGGTTGTAAATGGTATAATAATAGCTGTGCATATGATGCTGTATTGTTTGTATTATTTAATATATGGAGTTCAAATCCAGATGTGTATTCTGTTCTGTTCACACAAATGAATACAGAATGGCTGGGTTTACTTGTAGGTTCATTTAAAAAGCATGCAGCAAATGAATACACTTTAGAAGAGGTAAGAGATTTTTTTCGTCGTAAATTGTGTAACATGTATTCAAATGTATTTGTATTTGGGCAGAACACAAGCGTGGAAGCAATTGTAAGCAAACTATTTGTAAGCTCAACTGTATTCAACAAATTAATAGTAGAATGTTCTAATCTGCACAATATTAGTGTAATTGAATCGTTCAATTGTTCTATCATACCTTCTTGCAATGGCAACACATCAAAGCAGCAAACTATTCAAGAGTACCTGGATGTCAGCTCAAACAAGACACTAAAACAGAGATGTACATATTGTTATGCACCTGTTTACAAAAAAGACTTATTTGAATCTGCCCCACCATTGCTAGCAGTGTTAGTATCATCCAGTAATACACCTGCAGACCCCCATATCAAACTTCAGATACACAGTCAAAAATTGAGATATAATTTACAAGGCATAGTATATTTTGGACACACTCATTTCACTGCACGGTATATAGATAACAAACATAATGCATGGTTTCATGATGGATTGACCCTGGAACGTAATGCAAAGTATGAAGGCAATATCCATGAAATTGATTTAGCTGATGGACCTAATAATCAAATACCTGAGTTGTACATATACACCATTCAAATGTAAACATAGTTATACAGACATACACCTACAACATAATATATATAATACCATAACATATGATTAAATTCCAATATCATGTATATACTGCAACATAGATGTGATAAAAATTAAGACCATAGGACTCGGATGATGCCACACAAATGTGATGGCCCTCAACAACTAGTAAAAGACTTCGCTAAGTAGGTCGCGGTGGTTATGAAGAGCTTTAACTAGGCAGCCGACATCATAACTTGAGAGCCATTAGACTATACAAAGTACTCGGACTTGCAAAGCAGAAGTCACTTGGATTATCACTACTACTTGCGTATAGTGTTCGTAGATCGAGTAAGTGAAGTGGTATCACCGAATTTCATTGCACTGGTGAGTTGAACTTGAAGATTTGCCAGTTCGCCGCAATAGTATGGCTGTTGCACATTATCCTGCTGTGCTCAGACCTTTGTAGACACTTCTATACCAGAACCAGCCCAAAGCATGCTTAATCGGTTGTCAGTGGATAAGCAATAAGATTGAAAGGCATACTAGATTCAGGTTGAGGAATATGGTCTGGAAGAGTTAGTGTCATTCATTACATTGGTACCACCATTGGTCTCATAGTGTGACCAGATATTTTAAACTCGTGAGTTGTAGTGACTCTAAATGATTAGGCTGTTATAATTGGGTTAGCTGTTTCTGTGTATGATTAGATGCTATTCTTTATGACCCTTAGTGACTAGTAGTTAGTAGTATATAAGTAGCAAGTAGCTAGGGATCAAAGCATCTTTTCTTACCGTCATCCTTTCCCCCCTAAGTGTGAATTCTCCCTAGGACCTGGGTCAGGCCTGAGAAGACATGGACTGGGACAAAGAGTGGGCACTACCTAGTCTTATATCTCAAGTAGTTCACCTGGCTACTTGCCTAACCAAACTAACAATAAATGCTTTGATCATTTCCTCCCATAGATGTTCTATTGCAGTTCCCTCGGTGCTGACTCGTTGTAGTTCCAATTGAACTTAAGGCTTCTGATTCCATCAAACCTCACATTGGGAACTCAACATCACCACCGTCTTGTTAGGGCTACTTCATCCCCTCACCAGTCCGTAGCATAATAATGTATTATCCACGGTTCCAAACCGTAAATGATAGTGTATTAGTGAACTTATTCTACTGTGATGCAATGATATATACTCTACTTGTAACGGTCCGTTACCTTATCTTACTTTGTACCTTTGATGACGCATCACCTATGCGTAACACATTCCTTATCTTTCGTTATACCCCTCTACGTTCGTTTCTTGACTACCTTACTTACTACTATCTTTCGGACCTTATCTTATATTACAAATACAGACTCTATATAGTACAGTAGCGAGCGGGTAGATACCTTGACAATCTTAGAACCCATCCTAGTTCTCTAGTGCGCCATTCAGTGAACAAAGAACAATAACCTCGAAAGTCCTTACTAAGCTATCTTATCTTCTCCGTGTCACGATTGACGTGTTACTCCTCACACCAACGTTACATATTTTGAACTAGTCCCGGTTTCTCTCTAGCTTGACTCACTTCTCTACTTCTCGGTCACCCACCAGATACACCTGCGGTCTGATCAACCCAGACTTCCTAGGCTACCACTATACCAGCACTTTCGACTACTTTGTCAATAAATCTCCTTTAGAATAATGGCTGCACATTACAATCTTCGTGGCGGTCGCGGCGTGCAGAACCCTGCCAGCAATCATGGTAGTCCCCCTGCGAGCCCGAAGTCAGGTGAGTCTCCTCCTTTGAATTCTCCATTGATGTCTATTTCTCCTAGCATTGTGCTGGCTATGCCTGGAGCAGAGAGTACACCCCTCCTCTATAGTAGGGTGGTCTCTCCAACCATACCCCCAGTCGAGACGAGCTCTGCTCCTATCGACGTAGCATCATTCAAGTCATCCATGGGTGACCATGGCTCTGACAATTTGCTTTCGAGCGCCCGGCCATCCATTGGAGACAATGGTTCTGGTGATTTGCCTTCAGGCACTCTGTAGGAGATACACCTAGCTCCGGTGACACGCTCGCATCGTGTCTAGCCGTGTAATGTTGCGATATGTATGAATACATACATGGTATAAGGGCTAGTTACTGAGGTAACACAAAATACAGAAAGAGCGCAATACTCTATGCATAGAGCGCAGTGTCAAACACACAGAGTGCAGTAATATATGTATGGAGCACGATACCGAGTCGCGCGCAGTACGACCTCGAGTGACAATTAGTAGAGTGCATACTCTAACTTAGAATGATACTGATTGAGGTCACACTAAGTATGAGAGCTCAGCACTTGATAGTGAATACACTAGAGGCAGATCAGAGACGCGCTCCAATGAATTGATGAGAGACAGACATGATATGAGAAGGATTGATCTGCCACGCGCGCTGCGTGCGTGTATGAAAGTAGACATAGAGCGCAGTGATATCAACACCGCGCGCGGTATAACAATGCGCGCATGCCCACGCAAGTCTGAAGTGACTATTGGTAGAGTGCATGCTCTAACTTAGTATGATACCTCATTAAGGTCACACTAAGTACAAGAGCTCAGCACTCGATACTGAATGCACTACCAACAGATTGCATACATGCTCTGCAGCCATAATAAAAGACATGCCTGATCTCAAGAAGAACTACGTGACACAGTGATCGATGACGCACAGGGCCCCGATCGCGCGGCACGCGCGCGCGTGTCCCAAATAATGCCTGAGTATAGATAACTCCGAGAGAACCCAGTTTGGCCAGAGAGCGCAGTGCCTAGGCTTACCACGGGTATCCCCCACCAACCAGAGAAAACTAGAAACTCAACATTTGAATGAGATACAGTGTATAGGATTGGTTGCCACTCCAAGTATCCTCCGAAGAAATGACGAGTGACATGCCAACGTATAGAATGCAGTGCGAGTGGAGTATAAACCATGAGGAGACAGAATCTGGTCTCGAGATAGGCCTCCAACCAAGTGTCCAGCCCCGGGCATGCTATAACAACGCGCGCGCGTTGCGAGGAATAATGTTCCGAGGTTCTAACAGTACTGTATCAAGTTGTATCGATGTGTATGATGTAGAATTGTATAAATACTGTAGTGTAGATGTAGAGTACAAGTTTCGAGCCCCCGGTGTAATAGTGCAAAGCTTTTCAGCCACGCGCTCTAGCACTTAGAGTAGCTAGGAACTTCGAGAGAGAATACAACCCATATCAGAAATCTATTGTGTGATTTAAGTCGCGCGCTTAGACAAGAAAATAGCGCGGCACTCCGTGCAGAGAGTCTGGTTTCGGTTTGACTTCCGCTCTGTGAGAGAATAAGAGTACGGTGTCTTGAAGGTCACCCTTTCAAGTTCTTGAGGGCATCTGTGTGACGCGAGGCATTACAGGCGCAGAGGTTCAAACCCTTTGGCTTGATTAGTGTTCGCTTTTCTGTGTTATTTCCGCAGGTTGGCAAAGGTTCAAACCCTTTGGCTTGTCGGACAGGGTTTCTCTGGATTGCATAGGTTCGAATCCTGTGAGTCTACGATCGGTTGGAAGCTCGAGCGCATAGGTTCAAACCCTGTGGCTCTTGTGGAAGGTTCGGAGTTCAGTGTCAGTGTAGACACTTCTCCACGTGTTTGCGAAGGTTTTGGTTTAGCGCGCGACGCGTGAGGTTTATTAGTGTGTTGAATTTAATAGGAATTGGTTTCTGCTTCGAGCACAGTCGTTTAAGTGGTGTTTAGAGTGTTATTGAGTGTGTACAGTGGTTATTAGAGTCCCGAGCGACTGCTAGAAAGTTGTGGAGACGTTTGACGAAGTTGTGTTGTGTTATACACCCTTGCCTTGAGGCCCGGCGACGGAAGTCGCACCCTCTTGTTCTTGAGAAAAGCCTTTGGACTTAGAGAAGTCTAGATATTATACGAGTGCTATTGCTGCGCGTGTATCTTAGAGATATTGAGAATTGAATTGTATTGGTTCGCTACTTTCATCGCATTAGAATCCCCCCACGAACTTGAGTGTGTTTGTGTGTGTAGTGTTGGGTGTGGGTGTGATCAGTGTCTTCGACGCTGTTGCATTTCTAGCTCTGCGCACTAAGACAGCTCTTCACCGGTATCTAATCTTTCATCTTATCTTTTAACCTACTCTATTCTTTCTTTCTTTTACTTTACTGCTGTGATCCTGCACTTCTATTAGCCATCCCGACTTTAAATTACTTATCCTGCCTTATACATTTATAGTAATCTCCTTTATTCCTAGTATAAAAGACACACAGATGTACTACGTACCCGAGAACTACTCTGAACAAGGTTCTTTCACCTGGTCTTCCGACGTCTGACTCAGTCTTCGCTTCACTCCAGAACTTGTGTGCCGTTACTGCCAACTCTAAGTCACAGTACCGTCACATATTTTTGACCTTACAAGAACTTCGTTTCGATGAAACAGCTCGTCCTTGACCTCAACAAAATAAAAAGTCTTACCAGCAAGGCTTCGTCAATTGGAACTCTCTGGCTTGATCACCCGGACCTCTGCACGTCTTTGCCTCGCCATTCCACTATTCCGACAACCTCTAGCTTCCTTCCTCTACCTGCAAAATCTTGCTTGACATCTATACTCATCCTCGACCTCGCCAGAAAATTTTTATGGCACCGTTTACCCGCTCGAAAGGGGCTGCTCTGGACCTAGAGTTACCCCATCGGGGAAATACTAAAAAGGCATCAGCCAATTCCACTGAGTACCCGCCAATTCATTCTAAAAATAATACTGACCTCTTGGGGGACATTGAAAGCCCCCTTACTAGTATTGCGAGCATCTGGCCTGACAACAGTGTCAGAAGCTCGGGCCCTGTCTCTATTGACGAGAAGGGATTATCTTCCTTGCCTGTAAAGGAGGAGTCGTTGGTAGTGTCCGATGATTTCGACCTTTCTGGCAATAAAGGTGGTTGCGATAATGCAAATGAGCTGACATCTGCGGGATATGAAACCGCATGGGAAACAGATCTCCTGGATTTAAAGGATGATTCCATAATTCTCCATCCTGACGATATTAACGGATGGGAGAAGGTTGGGAAGATGAAGGGTAGATGTACCCCTTCCCCAAAACCCAGTTCAGACATAGCTGGGCCTAGCGCTAGAAATGCAAATAGATTTGATGTCTTATCCGACTCGAGTGATGTTGGAGATGAAGTTGCTATTGAAAAGACTGTCAAGTTTGTACATAATGAGCGACAGAAATACTTTGAAAAGCGACTTGGGAATTTGTTAACCCAATTTGAAGTTGACCGAGAGCATAGACATGTCACTAAAATGGGTAACACACGAGAGGACGTTTCCTCAGACACTAACGAACCTGGAGAACGTCCACTAACTCCGCATGTTGTAAACAAGGGGAAGGTGCGGGATTTCCGTGATACTGGAATTCCTGGAATAGATAATGCAGACCTTGACCCCGAGGCTCAACAACAAGCTTGGGAAAATTTCAATTTCTTAAGGAATGAAGACCCAGAACTGCAAAAGGTTATTTATGACGGTATAGTCAGCAGCCTGGATGCATTCAAGGGTAATGGGGCTGAAGGCCATACACATACCACAAGTTTTGCTGGTCCAAGTAAAATCTCTCCCTCCAGGAAGGATAGACGGGTTCAAATCGTCGAGGAAACGTATGGAGAGGAAGATGTGTCACATAGACAGTCGTCTCCCACCCCTACAATTCCTATGAGTTCAGAAAGGGACACTGACTTTACTCCTCTGGTCACCAGTACACCAACACCTAAACCAATAAAGAAGGTTAGGATTGTTGAGGAAAAAGATAACGGTCAGATGTTCAATGTTGACTTGGGCACAACTAATGATGAATCCATGACATCAAGCCTTCCGTTATCTAACACTGGTAACATTGGGGATAGGAGAGGATGGTCACCAATGACCGGCCTAGTAAATGCACCAGGAAATCCTCATATCGACTTGCAAAATATGATCAACGTGTCACGAGATGCATGCGTGGTAGTAAGAGCCGTGAAAATCCAAATGTTCGAACGGGTCCTGCATTCGCAGCAGATCAAGTCGCCCCAAACAGCTATCTTGGCAAGTTATTGAAAAAGTCAAGCTCGAGAAATGGAATTGAGGTACCTGCAGATGATCCTGGGGACTCCAGTTCTGGCTCGTCCTCTTCGTCCTCGTCTGACAACGAATCAGGGCGATCTAGCAATGATTCTAAGCGACGAAAGAAGAAGCATCACAAAAAGAAGAAATCCTCACGTCGTTCTCGTGATGAGTCTACCTGGGAAAGACCCATTCCCCCTTTGACATATAATGGCTCGGATGACCTGAAAAAGGTTGCTCGATTCATCCAAGAGTGTGAACAGTATTTAAAGATGGCGAGGGTGGCGGAGGAAGATAAAGTCTTCCGCATATCTCGTTACCTTGAAGGCTCCGCTCGTGATTTCTATGACCAAAGTGTTAGTATGAACTACAATGAATGGGATGTGAATACCTTCTTCTGGGAATTGTTCAACTACTGTTTCCCCCGTGACTATCAATCTAAAGTTCGCCGAAAGATCAAACAATGCTTCCAGGGTGACAGAGAAGTTTGCGCCTACGCCCATGAATTAAAAGGCCATTACCATATGCTGGGAGACGAGTCTGAGCACACCCAAGTCTTGCGATTATGGTATGGTCTACGTCATGAAATTCGGGATGAACTTCGCACGCGATACTACGATGAGGAGGTCAATACCTGGGCTGAGATTGTGGACATGGCAGAAATCTTGGACATGTCTCGCCGGATGACTGAAAACAAAGCTCATGGTGACTATGAACATAATCGCAGGGCTAATAATTGTTGTACGAATGAGACGACTGAACGACATAAGTGGAATGACATACCTCGGTCGAAACAAGACCTTGGTCCCAAGCCCGCTCGCCAAACATTCAATGGCGAGCTCCGTGAACTGTCCGGCATCCCACGTAAAGGCCCCGTCCGAAACTGGGAAAAACCTGTAAAGGAAAAAACAGGTCCTTGGCATGAAAATCGTTTGAACAAGAAACAAAGGGATGAATACCTAGCAGAGGGAAAATGCTTCCGTTGTGGAAAAACTGGACATATGTCCCATCAGTGCCCTGATGGAAATACAGTCTCCTCAGGATCCAAAACAGGCCCTCTGGGTCAGTGTAAGGCTCCACAGATGTCGGCGTCGAGCATACAATTGAAGCTGAAGGAGGTGGATCGTCTATCGAGAATGGCTGAAAGTTCTTCATCTCTTCACCTCAATAGCGTAGGTTTATCCTGCGACACGTCAGATGATGACTCGTGCGTCAACACTGACTGGACACCCTCGGAGGCCGAAACTTGGCTCAGCCAGCCCATGGGTGATATGCTACAAGAATGGTGGACATGGCGAATGAATTCCGTGGAATATTGGCCGGATTCGTTAGCTATGCAGAGCTGCAAAGAAACGGAGGGTGGGAATCAAAAGTGTTTCAGCATGTACCGAACAAAGGGCATGAAATATGTCCTATTCGACTCCCTGCGCAACAAAGAGGATGAAATTTTAGTCCCTGCAGACATCGTTCAGTATGGAGACATGGTCGCATGGTATCGTGCTTACCTCGTACATACATATAACATCCCCTTCATTGAACAGCCTCAACCATTGGCAAAGGATCTTTTAGCGTCATTCTTAGAAGAATACCTAGAAGACGGATTCAACAATGACTATCAAAAAGTGGCTCGGAGATTTACTGTGTCCTACAAATCTCCCAATATCTTCAGAGTGCAGGATCGTGCACTGAACCATGTGTTCCTTCTACATCGCCAGACAGCCTTGCATCCGAAATTTGAACTATACAACTGGTGGTTGGCCAGAGTACAACATTGGGAATGCCGGCAGTCTCGTCACAGCTGCTGGGCCAGCTCGAAAGTGGGACTTGCTGGCATGGAGGGCGAGGCAACAAAAGGTTCGCCGAACCTTGATGAGCTGTACCTTGGACATGTGGGACATAAAGATAGAATCCCCGCTATAGAACAAAACACGGGTGTTCCTCGGGACTTCACACGCCTCATTCCTAGGCCGATGGTCGTTGAGATCCTCATAGAAGGGAATAAAGCTCGTGCTTTAATAGACTCTGGTTCTCTCTCCAACTTCATGTCAATGACGCTGGCTGATCAGCTCAAATTGAAGAAGATTGAGTTAGAAAAACCTATCTCTCTTCATCTGGCGGTACAAGGTTCTCGTTCTAAAATCAATTTTGGAGTAAAACCGAGATTCAAATATCAAGGTATTGATGAGCAAAGGTACTTCGACATTGCGAATTTGAGTAATTATGACATAATACTCGGCACTCCATTCCTGTTTCAACACAAAATCACTATGAGAATGAATAAGAATATAGTTCACGTCAGCAGTGAAGAAAGTGTACCCATTGAAGGTACAAACATCAGCGAATTAGCTTCCCGCTCCATGGAAATGGCTGAGGAAGCAATTGCAGATGTCCAGAACATCATCGTAGACTCTGCTCAAGCCCGTGGCTTATTTGAAGATGCCGCAAAAGCTCCGCTACCCCCTTTTAGAGCTATAAATCACGAAATTCCGTTGATTGATGATTCAAAAATGTACCATTGGCATCCATCAAAGTGTCCCGAACCTTTGATTGGACAATGGGTTCAGAAGAAGAAGGACTATCTATCCACAGGCCGCTGGAAAGTGACGACTGCGCGAAACACAGTACCGATGTTATGCATATTTAAGCCAAATAAACCTAAAACTATGCCTGAATTGCGTACTGTGTTTGATTTGCATGAGCGCAACGCAAATACTTGTAAAATGGTAGCACCTTTGGCTTCCATTGATGGGATCTTGAGGTGCGTTGCAAGTCGCCGTTTCCGCTCCTTATTTGACTTACAAGCGGCATATGAACAGATCCGTGTCGTAACTGAACACTCAGGACGGACGTGTGTAACTACGCCTGATGGAAATATGATAAGTTTAGTAATGCAACAAGGAGATTGCAACGCACCGGCTACGTGCCAGGCTCTGATGAACCACCTATTCTCCACATATATTGGAGTATTTATGGATGTATACCTAGATGATATCGTCATGTACTCTGACACAATCGAGGATCATGCAAAACATTGTGAGATTATATTCGACATACTGCAGGAGCAACGGCTTTACCTGAGTGAGAAAAAATGTCAGATCCTCGCAAAGAACCTACATATTCTAGGACATATAGTCAATGACAGAGGTATTCGAATGGATCCTTCGAAGGTGGACAGCATCCTTAACTGGAAAATACCTACAAACTGTGAGTTACTTAGTGGGTTCCTGGGCTCAGTAGGATACCTCACAGATAATATGGAACGTGTGCATGTACCCATGGGCATGCTACACACTCACGGGTGCAACCGTACCATGGAACTGGACTGAAACTCATCAGCGAGCATTCGAACAAGTGAAGGAATACGTACATTGTTGGCGGGACCACCATCGTGCTCTGCTCGATTATTCAAATGACGCCGGTACGATCAATGTCGTTACCGATGCAAGCAGTACCGGCATCACTGGCATCATCAGCCAAGGAGAGGACTGGAAAAATGCCAAGGTGGCTGCCTTCTTCTTGGTGAAGTTGAACTCAGCCCAACAAAACTACCCTGTTCATGAGCAGGAGATGTTCACCGGTGTTGAAACAATGTGGCGCCATCGAGATATACTGCTTGGTTGTCATTTCAGGTGGTATACTGATCATAAGGGTTTGGTTCACTTGCTAAATCAACACAATTTATCAGGTAGACAAGCTTGTTGGATGGAATTGCTATCTGATTTCAATTTTGAAATTATATACGTGCCCGGTTCGGAAAACGTACTCACAGATGCGTTGTCCCACTTGTACTCGAACAACCCCACGGGGACGGTACGAGCCTCCTCTGAGTTTCCTCAACATGACGAGGACCACCCTGCCATGGATCCAGTCAACCCCGAGGTAACTGCGCCGGTGTTGACGGGTCTCGAAGCAAACACGATGATGTTAACACATATGGGATCTGGCGCAAAGCCCAAGTGGTCTTTGAAGCCGAAAGTTAGACGGAACGAGTCATCTACGGCATTTGCAAAGCAAATGAGTGGGAGGAAATTTACCCTCCATGGTCCCAAAGGGGAGGACAAAAACATGCACTCACCATCATGGAACAATGGACAGAGCATCGACAGCCAGTTCACACCGTCGTGGAACAACGGTGATAGTCTGTATATGGAGGGCGAGCATGGTGCTACTATGCACATGCTCAACATCGACGACGAGGTAGAAACACAGCCACAATCTGAATATACTGAGCCGGCTATCCCGGGTTTTCCAGACGGTCCGATCAGTAACTCGGCTATACCGGACTTGGATGTACCGGTGGCAACTTCGGTACCAGACCCTGAGACAAACTTGACAGCGTCGTCATTGACATCTCTCACTGGGCTGGTCTCCTCACGCCTCCTGGGTGTCGATTTCATCCTGATTATTCGACGGCATATTGGTGGGGACCCAACCCTCGCTAAAATTTGGGCTGCTCCTGCACAATTCAAGAATTTTTCTGTGGACAACGAGCTCATTTACTTACGCGAAGGTGGAAGAAAACTCCTCTGTGTGCCAGAACACGTTCAAATTCAAGATCGCGACCTCCGAGAAATAATAATTTCCGAAGCTCATTCCCTTGTTGCACACCTAGGCCCGTCCAAGACGCTGGCTTACCTGCGAGATCACGTATGGTGGAAGACCATGGCAAGGGATACTCACTCTTATTGTGAGTCCTGCTCCACCTGTAAGCGAAGCAAGCCATCGAATCAGAAGCCTTTGGGGCTGCTAAACCCATTGAAGGTCCCAACGGTTCCCTGGGAATCCCAGAATCGTTGAACAGAGATAGTTCGTTTAACTCTATTTCTGTCTTCATCGATTTATTGACAGGAATGGTACATTTAGTCCCCTCCAGAACTAACTACAAAGCCCCCCAAGTCACTGAACTAGTGTTCTCCGAGATCTATAAGCACCATGGGCTACCAAAGAACATTGTTAGTGACAGAGACGTCATTTTTACAAGTACGTTCTGGTCCCACCTACACAAACTGATTGGAGTCAATCTGCGCATGTCCAGTGTGTACCACCCCGAATCCGATGGCTCAACAGAGCGGGCTAACTGAACAATCACTCAAATGATTCGGAACTGTGTTTCCGCTGACCAAAAGGATTGGGTGGCCAAGCTACCCGCCATCGAGTTTGCTATCAATAGCACTTGCTCCGATTCGACTGGCTACGTGCCCTTCTTTTTGAATACAGGTCGGAGGCGACAATCGATGCTGTGGAACTCACCCACAGACGGCGAGTTCCTGGGTGTTCAAAAATTTGCGGAAACTATCAAGACGGCCCTCATCGCCGCTCACAACAGCATCTTGGCTGCCCGCGTGAAGCAGATTCGGGATGCCAATAGGCATCGGCGTCCCTCCCCATTAACAGTGAATGACCTCGTCTACATCTCTACGAAGAATATTTCTCTCCCCAAGGGTCTGGCTAGGAAACTCGTGCCTAAGTTCATCGGCCCTTATCGGATTTTGATGGACTTCGGCAATAATTCCTATGAGATAGAACTGCCACCTGACCTCCAGCACCGTGGCATTCACAGTGTATTCCATGCATCATTGTTGCATATTCACATTCCAAATGATGATCGCCTCTTCCCTGGATGGCTCGATACACAAGTCGGCCTGACGGAACCACTCGAAAAAGAATGGAAAGTCTCTGGCATTGTCTCTCATGTCAGCAGCGGTGATCGAGCTATTTTTCAAGTGGAATGGGCATCAGGAGATCGGACTTGGTTGCCCTATGCTGATGGCAGTGGTTTAACCGCACTCCAGGACTATTTCAATGTGCTTGGGATTTCAAACATTACTGAATTGAAGGAGGGCACGGGGTCATCATCTGATGACCCTGAGCTTTTCCTAGGGGCCGTGAATATAGATTCTGGCCCCAATGTTTCGGGAGTTGGGAGTGGGAAGAGGAAGATTTCGTCGGATACTCGGGGAGGTAGGGGTGTAACAGGGCTTAAGAACGTGAAAGACTCGGGTTCATTCTTCGACTCCCACTGCATATTGTCCCTTCCTTGCCCATCACCGCTTCATCGCCATCTCGACAACTTACAGAGTCAAGTGGGTAACTTACGACAATACTTTGGGCCTCGTTCCTCACGCCTTAAAAATCTCAACACTCTTGATTCTACTCTTGAAACCTTGCACGTCGCCATCCACAATGCAGTCCATGCCACCCCTCCCTCTCCTCCAGAACTTCATTCGCTCCGGCCCGTATTTCATCGTTCTGAGGTCTCCGAACCTGAAGGCCCCCATGGGGTTTCATCGCGAGCAGGTGATCCTGTATGTCAAGCATGCCAATCACCTCACGAAGGGCGACATCCCGTCAGGATGGGTAGAGCCCGCCGGGTACAAAATCTTTGCGACAGCTTGGAACGAGGAAGAGTCTGCCCCGAGTGCTTTCCCGATACAGCAAGGCATGACAGTGGAGACCGTCACGGATATTCGCGTCACCATCGACGAGATCTTCCCTCCCGTACCTTTGAAGAGGAAGGCTGGAGCACAGGGCAGCAGGGAAGGAACGCCACCAGTTCCTGGGGGCCACATACTTTCACAGGAGGAGTACGAAACAGCTACCTGTGCGGTGTGGGACGAGGCTTCGGCCTCGCACCGGCGCAAGGATCATATTGTTCGCAGCAAATACGAGCGCCATTCAAACAAGGACAAACACGAGAATTGGGGCATCAACACCAATCTCTCTCTTCGTGTCGTCAAGCCCACATTTTCACTGGCCCCAGATGACAGTCCGGCCACGTCCAACGCCATCCCAGACGACGCTCTACCTGGGAGCGGCGCCATGGACACCGACGCTGACAAGGACTAGACGAAGCTTAACAGGGATGCTTTCTTGGAAAGCATCAGAGGGCATATGTAGGAGATACACCTAGCTCCGGTATCTAATCTTTCATCTTATCTTTTAACCTACTCTATTCTTTCTTTCTTTTACTTTACTGCGGTGATCCCGCACTTCTATTAGCCATCCCGACTTTAACTTACTTATCCCACCTTATACATTTATAGTAATCTCCTTTATTCCTAGTATAAAAGACACACAGATGTACTATGTACCCGAGAACTACTCTGAACAAGGTTCTTTCACCTGGTCTTCCGACGTCTGACTCAGTCTTCGCTTCGCTCCAGAACTCGTGTGCCATTACTGCCAACTCTAAGTCACAGTACCGTCACACACTCGGTCACCCATTGAAGATGGCTCTGATGATTGGTCGGCTGTCTTTTATGACAGTTTCGATGAAATAGCTGAGGAGCGGGATAGTAATCCCAACCCTTGGACCCATGTGGTCTATGGTAGATGTAGCAGCTGTAGTCCTACCAGTTCTGTGATCACTCAATTTAGTCAGCAATCTATTCAGTCTAAATCCACAGTTACTAGGGTCCATAACGAGTACTTCCCCGAACTGGGAAGAGGTGTTGGATTTCACGGAACTCCAATCGCAACAGCAAATGCAGCCTTGACACCTGAGCAACAAGAAAGTATCCGTCGATGGGCGGAAATTGTTGATATCATTAGCAATGGTAACGAGTCTGAGGACTCAGCTGATGACCAGACAAAAGGCGAAGGACCTTCCTCAGGGAAAGGTAAAGCAACTGACCCCCGCAATTGGGGTGCCACCCACCTAAGTGATGAAGAATTAGATGCAGATGAACAGCGCCATGCATTCAAATTCTGGAACAGGGTTAAGAAAGAGAAAGCGATTGAATTACAGGCACTGTATGATATACAGAATAATATCAACACCGAACCCCCTGCGTCTATGAGACAGGAGCCAGTTGTTGAAAGAGAAATCAAACAGGAATCTTTCTCTGTACCCATCCCGAGTCCAGTGGTGAGAAGACGGCCGAAAGTCACCATTGAGGACGTTGTAGATGACGATGAGATCGAGTATCTTGGACGACAAGAGGTCCCACAAGAAAACGTCCACCCTGTGAAAGTAATCAAACCGGCAAAAAGCCAGATTCAGCCTAGAGCTATGGCTGCGCCTCTCTCAAATCTGATGGAACAACAGATTGAGGATGTGATAGCAGGGAGGTTGAAACATGGTCCTGGTAATTCTTGGTCTCCTGGCTTTCAGAAGATCCCCAGTCAGTATATCTGACCTGCAGACCAAATTGAGCCAACCAGTCATTTGGGACAAGCAATGAATGGTTGTACTGGTATGGTTGGAAAACCCGGAGATGGCCCACCAGATGATGAACCCTCAGATTCATCAGACTTCTCATCATCCTCACGTGATGATGATTTACCCTCAGATGATGGAAGCCAGTACACGTCGAACTGAAGCTTGAGGAGACGTCGATCTCAAGAACAGAATTGGCACAGTCGTCCTAAACGAAAATTAATCTTGAAGCCTGTTGCACCCGCAAAGTATAACGGTGAACCAAATTCTGAGCTATTTTTGACTTTCATGGATGATGTGAATGCTTACCTTCGAGAAGGAGGGGTCCCACAAAAAGATCGTGTTCGAAAAATCGGTGCTTTCCTCACTGGAAAAGCCCAGCAGTTTTACCATAGCATGATACGGGATCAAGCCCGACATTGGCATCTAAAACCTTTCTTTAAGGAGTTGTACAATTACTGTTTCCCATTGACTTACCGAATGGAACAAAGACGTCTTTGGATGCGTGCCTTCCAGAATGAGCGAACGGTACGTGAATATGATGCTATCTTGCATCAGTTCTTCAACACAATTGGGATCACTGGTGAACGTGAGATGGTTAACCGACTTTGGACCGGCCTCCGGAATGAGATACAGGTTGGTCTATGGAGGGAGCGGTTGCACCCCAAATATTCCTCCTATACTGAGGTATTGGAAGCAGCCGAACTGATTGAGATAATTGAGAACATCTCTAAGGCACAATCAGGGACTAGAAACCATAAAGGGACAGATAATCAGCCCACCTTGAGTGGTAATGGCAAAGGAAATGATAACCCACCGTATCCACCAAAGAACCGGAGCTCTCACAAGCCTCACAAGGGATTCAAGCCATCCAAAGACTCTCGTTCACAGACAGGACCATCTGGAAACTCATCCGGCAATTGGAACAAGCCTAAGCCCCCACCCAAGCGTCCTGAGCTATCCAAAAAGGAGAAGGAGCACCAAAAGGCTGAGGGCCTATGCTTTTGTTGCGGAAAATCTGGACATATGTCACATCAGTGCCCAGATGGAAAAACAGTCAAGAGCGGAAAGAGTACATCACCACCTGGTTTGACTAGTGCAAATGTAAACATCAACATTGAACATTTGCGTGAGCTTGCGGAAACAACTGAAGATATCCATGAATTGAAAGTTGGTATGATAAACACCTGGCTGGACTCACTAGAGGCAGACCCCAATGTTTATGAATCACAGGACGAATCCCCCGTACTAGAAACGGTGCTGGAATCGAGCGATTCGGAAACGGAGGGCAACTCTCATAGAATGGAGATGGCCACTAACTTGTGACCTGGATATAGTACCTATCCCGACCATCGAGAGCCTATCTGGGCTTCTGAGGAAGTCATGCAGTCGATGGGCAAAGAAATGGGTAATGGGGTGAAACCAAAGGACCTGTCTCACTTCGGCGGATTGTTCGACCGAGTAAAGCAGGTGATTGAACTATACACAGACAAATTAACAACGTTATCTGACTATCGCTCCCAAGATTCAGTGTTAGCTGATGTAATTCTTCGTCACTTCAATGACTCAGAGGAGAACCAATGCCGAGTTGAGACGATGCTGGATGTCGACCGAATTGTCGACCATGTTATGAACGACATAACAATGGATGGAAGTACAGTATCAGAAGAGGGAGACGTTGGCTCGAGCTCGGACAGTGGTCACTGTCCTGACTTACAGACCGTGTCGGCACCTGAACCCTCTGAACCATCTGATTCATCGGAATCTTCTATCTCCTCATCAGAAACATCTGATCACTACGGCTCAGCATCGGATACCTCCACATTTGTCAGTGAGTACTTGATTGAAGGAACTTCTTCCTACGGTGGTTCATCAGTAGCTAACTGGGCACGAGACAATGGGGATTACAGCACGGATAGTTCTACTGATGAACGAATGTGGCAGGAGAAATACCAATGTGAGGGTGAGCAATACAACATTTGCTTGACGAACTTGGAAGAGTTTGAAACTGAAGGAGAAATCCCCAGTTTCCTTTGCACACCCCCTGACAATATCTTCCCCGAAGGAGAGCATATATTGACCATCGGGCAACTGCCACGCCTCGAAGGCTTAAGTCCTGTGAAACATGAGTTTTATCGCCTCAATCGACACAAGTCCAAGATACCCTTGGAAATATCTGAAGTCCGCTTACCATACGTACCCCGGGATGACCCCACCATTGAGCAACAAACTGGTCACTGGGTCTTCAATGACTTTGCACACGGGATTGTATGTTCAGCGGAAGAAAAACTGGATGCCACGGAGTCGTACGGACGGTATGAGGCCCTGTTTCCCCATGCCTTTGGCGACTCAGTAGCCCAGCACCTTAGATGGATCTTGGACATTCATGGACCATATCCCGGTGATCATCCTGATGTCTTGTCCTGTAAATGGTCAATAATGTTGCCTCTCGGGAGGTTCAACACTTACCGAGTATCAGAAACTCATCATCTCGTCTGGGACACTTGGCATGATGGACCTGATGAAGTCGGCGAATTCTTGTTGCCAATGGCCTGGCTCAAGGGCTCAGAATTCAATGTGGCATTGTGGTATGCGCTGGAGTGTAGTAAGCTAGCAGGTATATCAGTCCACGACTGGCCAACATCCAACTCGTGGTTCCATGGCGGAACAATGGAAAAGGTACTAGAAAATGATGTGGTTAAATATCTGGCTGATCGCATCTTCCAAGGTGACCATCTCTTCAAAATTGATGGTTCATGGGGTTGGACAACAGGTGAATCCTGCAAGTGGCAGCCTAGATTCGAGAGTATTGACGTATATGACTTGCCACAGGATCAATGGGATTCACCTCGGTACGAGGACTTTGATTCTGGACGAGAGATCTTATTACGAGACCGTTTGCAAAAATGTGTGGAGATCTTACCTCATTCTTTACTTAGATGTGATCATTTTGATCTCGACCGATGGTACCGAACTCGTCTGGCTAACGAACATCGGGATGCAATGACAGTGGATGTTTGGGCCTCAGATGAAGACCCTTTCACTCCAGTACTCGGCTTCCTGGTTAATGAAATCCTGAGCCTAGAAGAAGCCTGGTTAGATACACCATACTGTAAGCTTCCTTTTACTCTGAATATGCACGAATTGACTGACCTACCTCAGTGCTGCATTCAACTCAGTGGAACGCAACCCCGGCCATCAAATTTGACAGCGGTACAGTGGAATTCTTCAACCGTAAAAGATGCCAGACGACGTATTCCGAAGACTCTTGTTATTGTCGTTCGTATCGCTGGTCACCCGTGCTGGGCCTTATTGGACACTGGGTCCATGGGGGATTTCATCTCCTTGACCGTTGTGGATCAGTTGGGATTGAAGCGAATAGAGCTCACGGTACCATTACCCCTTCAGTTGGCAGTTCAGGGTTCCCGGTCTAAGATCAACTTCGGCGTACGATGCCTGTTCGAGTATCAGAATGTTAAATGTGATAGATATTTTGATATCGCGAACCTTTCCAGTTACGATGTAATCTTGGGCACTCCATGGTTGTTTCAGCATCAAGTCACTGTTGGGTTCAACAGTTCGAGAGTAGTAATTGGTAGCAACATCCCTTGTGCACTGGAGGGGCCATCTGTAAGTATATTGGAATCCCGTGTGGCTGCAATATATGACAAATCATTAGCAGAATATCGGAATATGCTTATGAATTACACACGGCCGTTGTTCAAGAAGGCTGGAGAGACCCCTCTTCCACCTCTATGTGCAATAAATCACATGATCCCATTACTTGACCTGGACAAAGTATATCCATGGCGACCTTCCAGGTGCCCTGAGCTGTTTCGTGAGCAGTGGGATGCTAAACGCAAGGCTTACATCGAGACAGGACGATGGAAGGTGACAACGGCTTCAAATACCGTTCCTATGTTATTAATCTGAAAGCCTGGCACAACTCTACTACGTACAGTGGTTGATCTCCGAGCGAGAAATGCGAACACATGCAAACTGGCTTCCCCCTTGCCTGACATCGATGGGATCCTGCGTCAAGTAGCATGCGCAAAGTTCTTCTCTCTAATGGACAGCAGTGATGCATATGAACAAGTTCGCATTGAGCCTGCCCATGTAAACCGTACAGCAGTATCCACACCTGATGGAAATATGCTAAGCTTAGTGATGCAACAGGGCGATTGTAATGCACCTGCGACGTTTCAAGCGATAATGAATCATATATTCTCTCCGTACATTGGTCGTTTCATGGATGTGTATCTCGATGACTTGATCGTATATTCCGAGTCCCTAGGGGATCATCTAAAGCATGTTAAGCTAATCATTGATATCTTAACAAGAGAGAAATTCTACCTCGGGGAAAATAAGGTGCACTTCCTAGTGAAAGAACTCAAGGTCCTCAGAAGAATTGTGGACCATCATGGGATTCGGATGGACCCAGACAAGGTTGATGCGATATTAAAGTGGCCAACACCCATGAACAAGAGCTTGCTTATGGGATTTCTTGGTTCGCTGGGGTGGCTGGCGGAGGATATAGCAAAAGTGCGAGTGCCAATGGGACAACTGAGCACTGTGACAGGTGCAACAGTCCCGTTTCGCTGGGGATACAGCAAACAGCGTGCATTCCAGCAGTGTAAACTGCTTGCGAATGACTGCCAAAATCACCATTGTGTCCCAATGAAATACAGCCAGGATGCCGCCACCGTCTGGCTCGTGTCGGATGGATGTGGGTCAGGTGTGGCAGCGGCAGTCATCCAAGGTGATCATTGGAATAAGGGCATGGTGTGCGCGTTCTTCTCTGCCAAGCTGTCGTCTGCGCAACAGAACTACCCGGTCCATGAGATAGAGATGCTCGCTGGAGTAGAGAGCATGATGCGCCATCGTGATATTCTGCAAGGTGTTCACTTCACCTGGGTGATGGATCATAAGGGTTTGACTCACCTGTTTGAGCAAAAAAATTTGTCCGGCCGCCAGGCTCGTTGGATGGAGAAGATGGCTGAATTTGACTTTGAGATAAAATACGTTCCCGGCATGGAAAACGTGCTGGCTGATGCCCTGTCACGCCTATGGACTAATGAGGCTGCAGGGATGGTCAGAGGATGAGGTGCTTATACATACCACAACGTCTTAGACAATGACTCCCTCGCAAGTCATGCTATTTCCATGCCAGTTCTCATGGGAGTGGAGGCCAGCTGCTTAGTTGATGAGACGGCGCTCGCATCTTCCACAATGTCCCTGCATGCAGATCGTCGACCATCTGCGAGAGCCCAGGGTCTCAACAACAAAATTGTCCCTGGAACTTTGATGAGTAAATGTTCCGTGCCCCGTGGACAGCGGAAGGAGGGCGGGAAAGGGAAACTCACCCCAGCATCCATTGGAATTCCTGAAGTAAACGACCCAGCGTGGAACACTGGGACTGATGGAAACGAGGGAAGTGCAGCAGTAGATGACATGGCGGAAGCAAAAGCGAAAGAGGTGAATTTGCAATTACCCCACGTTGATCTACCTGAGCCGAAAATGGACTCCGAGAAACCCGAGGCTGCTCCCCCAGCCGAAAATGCCTCTCTGCTAGAACACGTATCAGAAGGATGTTCAGCTATCAATTTAACACTTATACTTAAGAATGTTTACGCTAATGATCAGCTGTTCAGAAAGGTACTCTCAAACCCCAAAGAATTCCGCAACTTTGAGATAAGAGACAATCTAATATTCATTAAGCTTGAAGACAGAGAATTGTTGTGTATACCCGACCATGTACACAAGGGATGAAGCATCAAGGAGATCGTAGTCGACAAGGCACACTCATTGCTCACTCATTTGGGAAGTCAGAAGACGTTGTCCTATCTTCGGGATCATGTCTGGTGGAAATCAATGGCTAAAGATGTTGAGTCATTTTGTAATTCCTGCACCACTTGTAAGTGTATGAAGATGAACAATCAGAAACCTTATGGTATGCTACATCCCTTGAAACCACCTACATACCCTTGGGAAACTATAGGAATTGACTTCATGGATTTTCTGCCCGAGTCCAAAGATTGTGACGGCGCGTATGACATGTTGATGGTAATCATTGACCACCTTACTGGAATGGTGCACCTTGTACCTAGTCGTATGAATTACAAGGCTAAAGAGGTAGCCGAACTTGTATTCTCGGAAGTATACAAATATCATGGTCTACCGAAAGCTATTGTTAGCAATAGAGACATGTTATTTACCAGTATATTTTGGTCTCACCTTCACACCCTAATAGGAACTAAGCTGAAGATGTCTAGCATGTACCATCCCGAAACGGATGGCCTGACAGAACGATCAAATAGGACCATCGGAGCAATGCTGAGGCAGTGCGTATCCGTCGATCAGAAAGATTGGGTGTCTAGACTTCCAGCAATTGAGTTTGCAATTAATTGTGGTTGATCAGAGACCACCGGTTACGCACCTTTCTTTCTGAATACAGGACGAATGCCGTGTTCCATGATATGGAACAGTCCAACGAAAACAGAGTATCCAGGTGTACGAGCGTTTGCACAATGAATGAAGCTCGCAGTCATCTTGGCTCATGATTCGATTCTGAACGCTAGAGTCAAACAAACTCGAGACGCTAATCAGAAATGCCGACCTGTTCCTTTTGCCGATGGTGATTTAGTATATTTGTCAACTAAGAATATCTCCTTCCCGAAGGGCCTGGCCCGCAAACTGGTACCAAAATATATGGGCCCTTATCGCATTTTGAAGGACTTCGCAAACGGTAGCTTTCTCATCGACCTGCCTTCGAGCCTGAGGAGCAGAGGAATTCATAATGTATTCCATTCATCATTGTTGCAGATTCACATACCTAATGATGACCGTCTATTTCCTGGGAGAGCTGAGAACCAAGTAGGAATGGCAGAAGAAAGCAGTGGTGAGTGGGCTGTTGACCAGATAATCGGACACTCCGGCTCCAAGATGGAGGCCCTATTCCAAGTGAAATGGAAATCAGGAGATTTGACCTGGTTACCGTCCGTATGAGAAGATGGACCACTTGGATGCGTTATCTGAGTATTTTGACACGTTGGGGATCGAAAATATATCCCAACTGAGAGATAGCCAGGTTCCGGCCCCTGGAAAAGATGATGGCGACATAGAGGATGAGGAAGTCCATGTAAGCGCGCTAGAGATAAGCTTTAGCAAGCTCAACAAACCCCTCAGGCATCACCATAAAGTGTGGATGCCTGAAACTCTTCCGAAACTCCCCTCTCATCCCACATTTCCCTTGCTCCATTGTGACCTCGTCATGGCTCCCACTCCCAACTACGTCCCCACCAAATATCGCCAAGACGGCACCGTAGCCTTTGAAGGTGTCACTAGGAAGGAGAACGGCATTTGGGAGTTCACCATGGGTGATAGTCTTGAGGTTTACATCCTGACCAACGACGAGGTCGATACGATGGTGGAGTTCAGTCATATGATCCACTTCTACGAGTTTTACTCTGGCGTTACCCCAATCCCCGCGGCTTATGCTGTGTTCGCCGACATTGTTAATGGTTCGGAATATAGCATCAATGCATGCGACGTACCAGATGGCAACAGTACCCTCGAACCCCACGGCGATGTCTTGACTATTGAACACTTCTTCCCCCCTGACGACCCTTTCTTCACCGAGTCCACTGAGGACCGTATTGTCGCCGCTGCTGCTGATGCCCATGCCTGGACGCTCACCGTGTTGGGCATGATGGGAAAAACTATGGCGGTGGCCAAGGTCGAGATGCACAATCTCCGTCAAGCTGCGCAACTACACGGGAAATTCGAGACTGAATGCGATGAGAGGCGTGCCGAGAACGAGCTCAAGGACGTCGTGCTGGGTACGCAGCAGCAGAAGGGGTCGAAGAGGGATCGTGATGACAGCAAAGCCGGTCCTAGTTCAAAGAAGACGAAGACGACGACTGACACTCGTCATTGTCCCAAGGGTTTCTTCAAAGTGTTTGGTCTTGACAAGGCGAAGAAGGCGCTTGAAGATGGCGGCGCAATGGCGATGGCGGAGGACACAGTGCCAGTGGAAGCAAAAGCCAACTGATCAAGATATCCCATGGGATACCTGGAGGGCGGGTGTAACGGTCCGTTACCTTATCTTACTTTGTACCTTTGATGACGCATCACCTATGCGTAACACATTCCTTATCTTTTGTTATACCCCTCTACATTCGTTTCTTGACTACCTTACTTACTACTATCTTTTGGACCTTATCTTATACAAGCTTCCGTCCCGTGTCTTCGTCACAATTGCCAGACCCTTGTACCTCGGGTCTTGGCAACCTGACTACGACCCGAAACTTCAGCTTGTTGGGGCCCGCCCCAAACCTGGCTTATTACTAAGATGTTAGTTTGAGAGAAAATATGTATTATGTGTTGGAGATTCAGCCTATCCTGAGTGTCCCACCTATTTGATGTATCGACGTTTTACCTTATTTGATTGAACATACTTACTATATTTAGATTACATCTCCTATCCATTCCTACTTATATCTGCCATATCCCCTTTATCGCACCTCAGCCATTCATATCAACTACAGGACTGACTGAGGTGTGTATCTTATGTTTATTCTATCATATATATTTCTTACGCTACATTCATACAATAAAGCCATTCACATCGACTATGTGACTGACTGAGCTGTTCTCATACTAACATTATGATTGTAATTGAGCTTCAGAATATGCAATATTCAATGTATCAGTATTTTTTTCTGTTGGTGAAAAGCAAACTCAAATCTGTTGTCCAGAAGTGCAGCAGCTAAGTGCTGCATACAGTTGTCCATGTGAATGAACAGGAGTATGTAGATCCAATCTCACATAAGTGACTGACTGGCCTTGAGACTTGTTGATTGTCATTGCAAATGCCAGCCTGACTGGAGATTTACAACATGAAAATGCAATAAGTAGTTTGGCAGTATCTTCATTGACAGTGATATGGGGAATGGAGATAGTCTTGCTCATATGGGTGCCACTAAGAAGACAACATTCCAAAACATGAGGATGGAAGCCAGTAAGAATCATCCATGTTAGGGCTTCACACCATACCATGTACAGTATACAGCCATACAGAGGACAGTGGTCAACCATCAGAAACTTGGCCTTGATGGTATGGTGATGGTAACAGCTGTCATTACCATATATACATCAATGGTTACCTTCAAGGGTGGACATCAGCATCAAATATTGCAGAAACAGTCAGTTTTCATTGTTTTATCTATACTGGTCAAAAAAAACTCACTCATTAGTCCGTTTTCAGATACCCATACAGGACCTGTACAATACAAAATGGGCAAAACTCTCTGACAGTACAGGGATGGTACCCATACAACCATACCATACAGTGATGGTGCAAAGTGCTAACCCATGTCCTATTGCATAGGCTATTAGCTGGATCCAAATTGCATTGGAGCATAAGCGGGTATCCAGCCCCACACATGGTAATCCAGAGGGATTAAAATTCTGAAGAAATTCAATTGCATAGAAGGCAGAAGCATCACTGTCATCTCATCCATGATCGTCTTATCCATACTCCACTATACCATCACCTGTCCATGGAAACTTCTTCAGAACCTGCTGATATTGAAGAATATCTATCCTGCCATATGCACACCCTACCTTTTTTTTGATTGCCTTGTGTTCCTACTACCTATCTTTTATATCCTAAATCCTGTCATTACACAATCTCACTTATAAAGTCTCACCATAGTCACCTTCTACCTCAGTTGTTTCATCTATGCTTTGCCAACTGAGGTGTGTAAACCTATACCACATTTACTATTTACTTACTCACACTTGGTCTTAGATCTAATGTATATTCTTCTACAAATAGGTACAGTACACTCTTAATATACAGTTGTTTTGTCTATGCTGTGTGAACTGAGATCTAACATATATTTTGCTACCAATAGCTAATTGCATTCAGAGAGAATTAGTAGTAAGAACATATTGAATATGCAATTGGTCATGCCACACTAATCTCCCTGCATTGTGACATTTGAATAAGGCATAGCACAGATGGCATCTACATCCCTCTGCATATCTTAGTTATGTAAAGGTATCAGGAGCAAAATACACAAAAAAGATGAAAAATAGTGTATATCTCCTGAGATCTTGATATAACAAAAATACATCCTCATGATACTATCTCACTCAACCTCCGGTTACATATATAAGATGCACTTTAGTTTTCTACACCTCAGTATTTTCTGCTTTTACTGTGCTGACTGAGGTTTGAATATTTTGTTACCTTTCTATCCATGTACATACATAGTCTTTAAAGATCTTACTCTTATCCTCCCATTATCAGGTACAGTATGCTAACTGAGATGTTACTATCCTTTAGTACAGAAGGTGGGCTTGTCACCAATATCATGAAATGGAACTAATGCTTACCTGGGTGTGGCAGTCTCACATAGGAGTGACCACAAAAACAGCAGGTGGCAGTGCAACCGGGTTAAGCTGGGCTCATGGCAGTGCTATAGGACCGGTCCTTCAATAACCGGTTGTGGCAGTGCCTACAGAAGAGGAGTAGAGAATTCAAAGTCCGCTAATTTACATAAGCATTTCTGTGGCTGTGCGCATCCTAACTTATATATATGACAAGCTTCCGTCCCATGTCTTCGTCATGATTGCCGGACCCCTCGTACCTTGGTCTTGGCAACCTGACTATGACACGGAACTTCAGCTTGTTGGGGCCTGCCCCAAACCTGGCTAATTACTTCAATTTTGAGCTCTTAGTGTTAGAGCAAATATATTATGACTGTAATCAGCATGTTTTAGGATGTACAAAATTTAAAATATCTCTACCTCTTTTTGTATCTGGAAAGAGAGCTTGAATCTGTTGTCCATGTAAAAAAACAGGAGTATATAAATCTAATCCCACATAGGTGACTGACTGGTTTTGAGACTGGTTGATTGTGATTGCACATGCCAGCCTGAGTGGAAATTAATGACCTGATAATGCAATGGAAAATTAAGTGGTATCTGTGTTAACAGTGATACAGGAGTTGAAGACAATCTTGCCCATATGGTTGTCACTGAGTAGACAACATTTCAAAATATGAGGACAAAAGCTGGTGAGAATCTCTTGGATTATCCAGTGTTGAGCATGGCTTCAGCTCCATGGTTGTCTATTGTCAAAGA
Source organism: Armillaria novae-zelandiae (assembly GCA_030435655.1). Lineage (NCBI taxonomy): Eukaryota > Fungi > Basidiomycota > Agaricomycetes > Agaricales > Physalacriaceae > Armillaria > Armillaria novae-zelandiae. The sequence continues at coordinate 75,321 of JAUEPR010000130.1, forward strand.
AGATTTGCTCGTGAGACTTTACTTTATTTACTTTGGCACAATGTTGATTCACTTACCATGCATTACTGTACAGAAAGTAGATAAATATGCTGCCCTAATTTGATGACCCTTGCTTGTGGTCTGGCAATCATGACAAAGATATGGGACAGAAGCTTGTACACTATAGGGTGGGACTGTCCATATGCACTGTAATATGGTCACAGTGCCCATCCCTAATGGTACAACATTTGCAGAAAGAAAAAATACACCTCTGTACAACTCGTGGAATCATCTATGTCTCATTGTGTAGGCAATTAGCTGGATACAGATTGCATAGGAGTGTATATGGGCATCCAGCTCTGCACATGATAATCCAAAAGCATTAAAATTCTGAAGGAATTCAATTGGATAGAGGGCCGCAGCATCACTGTCATCCCATTCATGCTCCACTATACCATCTCCTGTCCTCAGAAACTTCTCCAGAATCTGCTGATGTTGGAGGATATCCATCCCACCATGCATGTGTATATCCTATCTTATTTTTGATCACCCTTTGTTCCTACTACTTACCTTTTATATCTTACATATAAACCCTCACCATAGTCACCCAATACCTCAGTTATTCCATCTACACTGTGCTGACTGAGGTATGTATACCTATACTGCATTTACTACTTACTTACACTTGTTCTTAGATCTAATTTATATTCTTCTACCAATAGCTGATTGACTTCAGAGAGAATTGGTATGGACACATTGAATACCCAATTGGTCCTGTCACACTAATTTCTATACCTTGTGACACTTGTATAATGTATAGCATAGATGGCATCCATATTCATCCATATATCTTAGTTATTTAAAGATCTCAAAGCAACATACATGAAAAGGATGAAAAAATAGTGCATATCTCCTGAGATATTTACATAACAAAAATACATGGATGGATGCAGATGCTGCCTTACACTTAATGGAGGCCCTATTCACATGCATACATATTGAAGGAAATCTGTATCTATTTTACTTGCATTATCTATTTTCTTCATGATACTATCTCATTCAACCTCTGGTTACATATATAAGATGTACTTTAGTTTTCCACACCTCAGTATTTTCTGCTTTTGCTGTGCTGACTGAGGTTTGAATATTTTACATTACTTTTATATCCACATACATGCATAGTCTTTACAGATCTTAGTCTCATCCTCTTATTATCAGGAACAGTACAGCTCAGTGCAATCATTTTAGGTTTTGCTGTGCTGACTGAGATATTACTCTTATCCTGTGATCATTATACAGAAGGGTAGGCTTTTCATCATATCATGAAATAGGACTGATACTTACCTGGGATGAGCCTGGCACAGGAAGTTTCAAAGGGGACCCAAGGTGGTAGAGGAGGAATTGGATGTAGCAGTGCAGCCCAATTCGAACTCAGCCGGGTTAAGCCAGGACCGGTCCTGCAATAGCTGGTTGTGGCCGTGCATACAGAAGAGGAGTGGATATTTCAAAGTCCGCTAATTTTACATAATCAAATATGATTGGAAGCTTGCGAACTGTCTTATATATATAAGATTACAGATACGGACTCTATATAGTACAGTAGCGAGCAGGTAGATACCTTGACAATCTTAGAACCCATCCTAGTTCTCTAGTGCGCCATTCAGTGAACAAAGAACAATAACCTCGAAAGTCCTTACTAAGCTATCTTATCTTCTCCATGTCACGATTGACATGTTACTCCTCATGCCAATGTTACACTACTGTGCTACCCAAACAAGATCCACCTTGGTCACGGGTTACTCTACCTGCCCTAGTCGCCATTGATGACAACGAGCTCACAATGTCCCGTGCCTTGGTCCCCGACTGTTTCCTAAAATGAAAGTTGTTGGATCGTGCCAGGGCTAACGAGATCTGGCCAGGTCAGGTACAAGAATATGGTGATCTTGGTTGGAGATCTAGTTCCATGCTTCTAGTCACCAACCGAGATACTTGGCAGTAACATGGCATTGATGTTTATTTTTATGTATTTTTTTTTCTGTGGCACATTTGTAGATAGCTTTGCGAATCTTGCACCGCAGGGGTACCTCCAGCCAGTGAAGCAAGTGGAACGACCTGCCAATGAGTGATGATGTTGTGCTAGGCCCATTGGTAAATCGGAGTCTTCCAACCCCAGGTGTTGATAATACTTGACGCTCATTAGTTCTCAATACTCAGGGCTATGTTTAATAAGATCGTTGTCTTCTACATAAAACATCTAGAATATCAAACAAAAGGATATTTGCTGTCCACCACTGCATTGAAGGCTATCACAAATGCACCCTTCAGCTTGAACTGGAAGACATTTTGTGCTTATGGCAGTGGCCACACTGCCGAGTCACTGCATCCATTCTGGGTACAAAGTCGCGAAGCTGATGACGCGTTGTTGAGCATGATGTTTTAGATGTATGCTAAAATAGGAATCATTAAAGGAGAAAATGCTCAGATGTGTGTGGCATCTTGATTCCATTAAGATACAAGTGGAATTAATATCTTAGAGACACTATATGACACAAAGAAATAGAATAAAAGGGGGCAGGTGGTGGGAGTTGTAAAGAAAGTTAGCAAGATGCGTGCAAGTGTTTCGGATATTGCCGAACGATGACCAGCTAACTTTTGGCTGAGTGAATTGCGTTTAGTCGCAGTCATGACCTCTTTCGCGGCTGTCAATATTCATCTGAGCTACCGCAACGCACAAGTACTTGCACTCTCCATTCCCATTGTCGACATTAAGCGATTATCAATTCGTCCTCTTAAATGGCTCAGATATGTAGCCTTCACAGTGTTTGGTGCCATTGGACATCTCGCTCTGACGGCAGACGGCTCTGCTGTTGAAGACGAGAATATCACTTGGGAGTCGCAGGATCGCCTTTGTGAAGATTATTACTATATCCCGGATGGTAAGAGAACCTCCTTCTTGAGGTTGCCGTCCCCTGATATATAATTGCTTAAGGAGAACTACATCTCGTTGATTACCAGTGTTTGAATGACCGAATCACGTCTAGTGCAACAGAACTACGCCTCCCGAGTTTTAGTCAATCGATAATACAGCGTGACGGAGACTTTTGTGTTTTCACTGAGACTGAAGCGGCATACTGCGAGGCGATACACATACTTCCTAAATGCAAAGGTGACGAGGTACGTCTAGATTCGCCCGAGTCGTTGGTTCACTAAATCTTCGTCCAGTACATCCAGGCAGTCCATCAAGATCGCCGTCATGCGTACTCTGGCATCCCCTCTTCTATCCTGGAATTTGAAAGACCTATCCTCGAATCCATCGACTGCGACGAGAATGGGATCTTTGTGACGAGCGATCTGCATAAAATGCATGCAAAGGGCGCAATTGCATTTCTGAAAGTACGTAAAATGATAAACTTGTATCTGAAACTTTTCTGAAGCATACAGTTTAGACACCGAACTTTGCCTTGAATCCGGAAGATATTCCCAGAGTCGAGGAAGGCGACATACCAACCAGTCGTATCACGCTTCAGCACATTCAACCGCCCCAGGGACTAGATCGAGTTGCGCAGCGCGACGCTCGCATAACTGGCTCCGGCAATCCGCCCGTTTCCGCCATCATTCTCGACTTTGTCTATGGCGTTGCCGCGCTCAAACGCTGGTCCAGAGGTCCCGATGTTGAGAAAATGATGCGGGAACATTTTGAAGCCGTATATGAATCCATTCCTCCCCGACCCCGCCCTTCGCCCGAATTCAGCGACGACGATATACGTGATGACGACCCCAATGATGATGATTATGAACCTCAGCGAAGCGGTACAGGAAGCAAACACCGGAGACGCTACACGGATAAAACATCTGATTCAATGCTTCGTGCGATGGACACTGTCCTGGCCTTGTCGATGTATGTCAAGGGAAATACATTGGAGTCTTTGGCCGCAGAGCGTGAGAGATGTACGGAGGAAGCAGAGTTGAGAGCGCAGGAAGCCAGTTCAGAGAAAGTTAAACAATGGTTGCAGGGGTGACTACCACTGCCAATGAGCACAGAGATTGCATGGAGAACGAAGTCAACGAAGGTTCACCGTAAATCACTATCACTGATTGTAAGGGTGCGTTGTCATTTTTTATTCTGATTGCATGATAGTTACACTGAGCGATAGAATGCCTACACACCTGAGTATAAACAAGGTATATGTTATCACGATGCGTGCGTCCTCTGTTTCGTTTTCTGTCTTTTCTTGGCTCAACCTTGCATTCTGTTTAGTAGCCATGTGAACTTTTTTGAAACGTATCTCCATGCAACGCCATAATTTCACTCTGTTCATTCTACATGTGCCACATAGTACAGCAGATATCTTTCGGGATAATTCTAATAGTGGTTTGAATAGAAAGCATTCCAGAGCTACCCAACGTATTGATATATCAAAGACTGTACGTTATACATAGTAATGATACATCAATGCACTGTTCCTGCAGTCACTGTCTGATATATCAACAATGCTTAGGCACCCCATGACCACACCCGCTGTGCCGAATCCCTTGCTCACGAATGTCCGCCCCCCGCCGGCCACCATCCACAAGCGCTCCCGTCGGTGTGTGCCCTGGCCTAAAAATAAAATGATCGCAATCGCGCTGTCTACTATTAATACTATGCAAGCACAGACATCAAAAGTGATCACTGAGCACTGGCACGGCATGTTGTTCCTAGATCCGCAATCTCTGTAATATACCAGAAAAAACTACATTCATGCGGCAAAACATTGTTATGACATGCAAATTTTTATTTCTGCTAGTGCCGCAGCAGAATGTAAGGTATTTTTCTACTATTTATCCGAATTAAAAAAGGACTTGGCCAAAAAACGGGATGGGGATCTAGTTTGAGATCTTGGTTCTTCTTCCAAAGCGTGTTCTGTTTTCTTCTGGCACAGGATGTGAAAGAGGTTGTCATAGCTTCTACTTCAAACTTCAAGTCAGTATATCACTATAATTACTGGTTGTTATTACTTCTAGTAAACTTAATTTCAACATAGAGCTTGAGATATTTCTCACATTGTATGTCAGAATTCATGATTGCAAGAACAGGCTGAAGAGTTGGTACAAAGCAGTGATATTTCAACTATTCTTAACAAATTTGAGGCCAGTAGAGCGTAGTACAAGACAAATGTAACAATTATATTCACACCGTATCCCAATGTAGCATTGAGACCATCGTTCCTTGTGTGCATTTGAACGGCATTTGCTGATTTTTAGAGCTTTGTCTGACAGAAATTAATCCCTTGCTCTGGTGCATTCATGTGTTGAGAAGAATATGTTCAGTGATGATAAAGGATAATTATTATACTAAAATGATGCATCCATTCCATGTCAATGCCATTCTACAGTGCATAGAGTAGCAATACCACAATATTATGCTGAATTGGTGCATTAACATGGAATTTATATGCCTGGAAAGGTTGTGATCCAACAATCACAGTCAATAGTATGTTTTTAAAGTGTTTACACCTTTTCAGCATGTTAGATTCTGTACTAGATTCTGTACACAAGATAATACTCAGTCAGATTGAAGGAATGACTGAGGTATAAGGAAGGGACGAGCAGAGCTATATGCGACGCGTAATGTGCATGTGACCTAGAGCGGTTTGCTCCTCAATACTCCTCCTCAATGTGTGAATAGGTAAAGAAAAGAGGAAATAAGAAATAAAAAAAATGTTAAAAGCAGAAAGAAAAAAAAACACAAAACATCTCCTCCTCACACGCATCACACCAGGCCCAAATCAGCACGGCAATGCAAGAAATCAACACAAGGCAATGGCTTTGTGAAGACATCAGCGACATTCTCTTTTGACGAGATGCGATGGATAGACACAGATCCTTCGGCTATACGCTCCCGAATATAGTGGTAACGAACATCTAAATGTTTCACCCTGGCATGGAATGCGAGGTCGAAAGCCAGACAAATTGCGCCATTATTGTCGCACAGCAAGGGAGTAGGATCAGGTTCATCAAATCTGATCTCACAGAAGACCTGACGGAGCCACATTGCTTCCTTTACAGATTCCGATGCCACAATATATTCCGCTTCGGTGGTGGATGTGACAATTGTCTTTTGCTTTTGAGAGCTCCAGGTGATGACTCTGAGACCGAGGGAAAAACAATAACCCATTGTTGAATGTCGGTCGTCGATGCAATTGGCATAAGATGAATCGGAGAAACCAATGAGGGAACATTTGTCGCCACCGAGAGTGAGCTAAAGAGAATGAGTGCCTTTCAAGTAGCAGAGGACGGTTATAGCAGCATTCCAATGATTTGCATGGTAGCAATCAAGGAACTGGGTAAGCCTCGAGACGGCAAAAGCAATGTCGGGGTGTGTGCCAATAGCGATGTACATTAAGGAGCCAACGAGGGAGCGATAAGGCAAACAAGTGAGAGAAGCTGTCTCCTCCTGAGTGAGCACAATGGAAGGGTCAGGACGCGACAGCTTAGTATCTGGATCCATAGGAATAAGTTTCGGATCAGCGTTAGTTTGCCCAAATTGAGATAGAATTTTGTCAATGAGAGCGGTCTGGGAAAGCATGATTCGTCGACTGCCTCGATCTTGTTCGATAGTGATGCCGACAACAAATTGAGCATCCTTGATGGAAATCTCCCATTTGGAACGGAGCTGGGCTAGAAAGAGGTCGTTCTCATCACAACTGCTGCCCACAGAGAGGAAGTCGTCGACATGCATGGTGCATAATATGATACCAGACGTTGTCTTCCTGTAATAGACACACCATTCACATTGAAGACGTTTGAAGCCCCAAGAGATCATAGCCTGGTTGAGCATGCGGTTCCAAATCCGACCACTCTGCTTCATGCCATACAAACCACGTTGGAGTTGCCACACCCAATCTTCATGACCAGGTTCCGCGAAGCCCTCAGGCTGTTCCATCCACTGGGTCTCATCGTCACCCAGTAGGCCATATAAGAATGCAGTTCGGACATCGAACTGCTGAATATCCCAGTCCTTCATAGCAGTGATGTGCAGGAGGAGACGGAAGGATTCCATTTGTGCAGTAGGGGAAGTCGTCCTCTCATAGTCACAGCCGTAGATTTGTTCAAAACCTCGAACGACAAGCTGAGCCTTGTGGCGGATGGGGACATTGGCACTGTCTTGTTTAAGCTTGAAAACCCATTTAGCACGTAGAATTTTGCGGCCAGAGGGGACTGCAGAACGAGGGACGAGTTTGTATACTCCCATGTCTTTGAGACTAGCGAGCTCCTCCTTAACACCTTTAACCCAACAGTTGCGATCAGGAGATGCAAGGGCATCACGTAGGGAGACAGGATCATCGTTATCAAGGTCATTGGCAGCATAAATCTCAGTGGCGGCCAGCAATTGGGTAAGCAAAGAATCTTCGTTGTCGTCATCAACAGGCAGAGAGGGCCCCGCGAGGCTGGAGTTGTCAAGGAGAGCAGCGCGGACCTCCAAACGTGCATGACGTCGGAGGTCCTTTGCATCAGCATGCTCAGCCTTGAGTTGTGCCCCAGCTTTAGTGGAGGCCAGAGTTGCCGCATGAACGGCAGGGATACGACGGAGTCCGAGAGAATCAGCAAGGCATTCAGAGGGAACAATAGTGTGAGATGGCCATGGAGAGAGTGGTGGTTCAGCAACATTGGGTGGAGAGACAGGTGGAGTGGGAACAGGGAGAAGGGGGGTTTCAGACTGAGGCCATGAAGGAGTCGTCGAAGCAAGCGGCTGATGATCAATATCCAGAGGATTTGCAATCACTCGAGGCTGAAGGTGACGATCAATAGAGTCTTTTCGTTCAATGAAACGTATGTGGAAAGTCTCGACAACTTTATTTGTGGCCCTATGAAAACAGCGATAAGCTTTTGAGTTGCGAGCATATCCAATGAGAACACATTTGATCGACCTAGGGTAAATTTTGGGGTTTTTGTCAACAGGCTGAAGTAGTACAAACACTTTACATCCTATTTCATGGAGGTGGCTGAGGTTTGGCAGATGACAGTACCAACATTGGAACAGCGTGACGAACTTTGCACCAGCAGCAGGTGTACGAGCGGTGAGATAAGCAGCTGTTAAACAAAACTCATCCCAACGGTTAGGAGGCAATCCAGTTTGTATTCGCATTGTGCGAGCTTTACTCATGATAGTCCGGTGAGTCCTCTCGACTTGGCCATTGTGTGTGCTTGTATAAGGGGCAGTAAACTCAAGAGCAATACCCCGCGAGCGACACCAAGACTCAAACTGGGTGGACTTGAGCTCACCATTATCGACTCTGTACTTCCGAGGCCGTTGTCCTATCTCGCGTTCAACAAGTAACTCCCAAGCCGTAATCTTCTCAAATGCGGCATCCTTTGACTTTAAGGGTTCAACAAAAAGCATGCATGTGAATTTGTCAAGGTTGGACATCAAGTACTTGTTCCCAGATGCCGACACGACATCCTCTGGTCCAGTGAGATCCACGGAAACTACATCCAACCTGTTCGATGCTCTCGTTCCTTCACAAATCTTGGGGACAGAAGATCTGGTCTGCTTTCCAAGGATACAAGATTCACATGAGGGAGGAATAGATGATAGGTCGATAGGCATACCTTCAGCAAGCTGTTTGGTAGCCATGAGGTGGATGGAGTGATTATTCGGGTGGCCAAGTCTGTGGTGCCAGGTATCAATGGTGGGAATGGCGAGAGAAGAGAACAGGGCATGTTGGACATGGAAATGGGAACAGTTGAGTTTGTACAAGTTGCGGTTCAGGAGACAGGAGCCAGTAGCGATGATACAGTTGTTATGAAGAATACGAGACAATGTTGAATCAAAAGTTATTTCACAGTTTAACTTTTGAGTGAGGACAGCAATGGGGAGAAGCCAGACAGAGGAAGTGGGGATATAGAGAACATTCTCCAAGATGAGGGTCGCTCCATGCGTCAGATGCAATTTGACTGTTCCCATGCCCACAGCAGTTATGGTACTGCCACCGACGCCCTTGACAGTGCAGGGAGTGGTGAGTTGCTGTAGCAAAGAGAAATCACTTTCATCATGGGTAATGTGGACAGTTGCACCAGTGTCTTGCAACCAAGGTGAAACCTCAAACGAAGTGTGAGATCCATGAGCAAAATCTGAGAATGCCGTGAAGTCGCCAGGGAGCATCTGAGAATCGGAAGACCAGTCTACTGAGGCTTTGAGGTCGTGGACGTCAAAGAAAGCAATGAGTTCTTCATAGTCAGTGGCACACATACTGGCAGCGACATCTGGAGATATCAGTGTATGAATATCATCGGTTGCCAAACCGATGAATGGAGCCTCAACAGCAATGTCGCCGGCAAGAAAAAATGCCTGACCGGAGACGGCGTCTATGACGAATGCTCAGCTGGATTTGTCCTTCATGTGAGCAATGGTGGTGGTATTAGGAGCAGTCGCCAGCAGAGTAGGTGCAGAATTAGAGGGCGACGGTTTGGACGAGGGGGGGGTCTTGCCTTGGTCAGTTAGATGCTTGGCACGGGCAGCTTGGATGGTCTGTCCCGCCATACCACCTCCAGGATGAACGCAGTACACCACCGAGTGAGTCGAGCGGTTACACATCATGCAAACCTCCTTCACAGGGGCACGAGAATGTTGGGTAGTCAGCGTGAAAGGTGCAGGAGTATTGGCTGTGAATTTCGTATCCAGCTCGAGAATCTTCACCAATTGGGTGGATGTGCAAGGTTTCCGAGCAGTACCAGCAGCGAGCTTACGAATGACAGCCAAACAATGATCCGGAAAATTCGGTGTCAATGCATGGATGATCGCAATGCAAAGGAAACCGTCACGAGTTGGTGTACCCATATCCCAAATACGGTCATTCATCTCACGAAACTGTTCAGTAGTGCTGGCAAAAGAAGAGTCCTTGGAGTATACGATTTGAAGGAGTTCTTCAATCAGCGCAGCCTGAGATGCCACTCCCTGAGATTCATGCCGTGCATGCAAAATAGACCACAAGATAAGTGCATTTGTCGCTGGTACGGTATACGTCCGTTCGGTCTTCGATAGATGCAGATCGTGGAAGGCCATGACAGCCTGGTCATTTTGCATATAGTTGTCAAACACCGTGGGCTCCAAACGTGCATCTGGGACAGAGAAGGAAGCGTCCCGTATGACATGTGGACGTAAGCCAGTGAGATTCAGTACATTTACCACTGCTTGGGACCAGTCTTTCCAATTTTGGGAGGTCAGGTCGAGGGTGGTGATGGACGAGGGCCATGTGGTGTCATGAAGTTGAGCGATACAGATACGAGGGTGTGTATGATTGTAACGAACAATCTCAGCATGAGAAAGTTTGACAGATCACACAGCAGGGTGAGGGACGATGGGAGGGGGTGCAAACAAGATATGATGAACAGGAGCAGGTGGCAGAGGTGCAGCAGGAACGGAATTGTCGAACGAGTTGTCGTTGGGTTCAGGGTCCTCCTCAAAGTCCTCTTGTTCGACATTGTTGTGATCATTGTCGTGTTCGACGTTGGCATCATAGTCGAGTTCAGCATTGAAATTGTCCAAGGCGGATTTGTCGATGTTCTCAACGTCTTCAACAATGATATTAGACCGAGTACCAGGGCGACGAGTGGGTGGTTTGTGACGGGAGGAGGAAGCGGAGGGTGACCTAAGTACCAACATGTTGTGAAAACCCGGATGTATGCGCCCAAAAGGGACTGAAAACTAGAAACACCTAGCGTAGAAAGCAGTAAAAACAAAGTGTACAGAACATTGAAGGTTCAAACGCCCATAACCTGTTAGATTCTGTACTAGATTCTGTACACAAGATAATACTCAGTCAGATTGAAGGAATGACTATATTGAATGCAATGTACCTGTACACAAGATAATACTATGCAATGTGTCAGATAAGATAGAAAATACATAGTATAAGAGACTCTTACCTCAGTCAGATTGAAGGAATGACTGAGGTATAAGGAAGGGACGAGCGGAGCTATATGCGATGCATAATGTGCACATGACCTAGAGCGGTTTGCTCCTCAATACAGCATGCAAAATCCATGAAGAAAGGAATAAAAAACCAGTGAAAATGTTGCTGCAAGCATTTGGTTGAATCAATACCTGGTTTACCGAGCCAATAGGATCAGTTATCGGCTTCTTCCGATCATTCCGAAAACACTCACCCACCACATCTCACTGTCCTAACACACACATCAAATTTCCCTTTGTTGCTTTTTGCTGCACATTTAGTGATTAACATGTTCTTACTGTCTTACTCTTAATTTGTTTAGTAATTTCAATATATTTTCTATCACCTACATATAAAATAACAAACACAAGATTGCATAGAAAATGTGCAGAGATAACAGAAATAGGTACTAGAATCTTATTCAGCAGTGTTGCATTGATGGTATAGGAAGCCAACATGGATGGTGCAGATGGAGAAAGAAGCCCACTGGCAGGGAAGTGGCTGTAACCAACTCAGGCAGTTATACATCACTAGTAAGGATCGGTGATCCCTAATTCCGAGTCCTATGTATATAGGTAATCGGTCCTTATAGAGGATCGGCCACTTAAAATGATTCCTTCGGTGATTGCTGAACTTGCTGTATGAGCCCAACTGTGGGAAAAATGAAAAAGATTCATCAATATCCTGGGAATCTTTTACTTTTCTTAGCGTTTTTGTTTGGCCGATCGGAATTAATCGTCCGTCGGGTGAAATTTGTTCCGGTTCCTTTGTTTTTGGCTGTTCGGATTTCCTGTCCATCTCCTATGACATTTGTTCACTTTCTGTTGCGTTTTGCATTGTCTCCCACTATTCTTACAATGACTGATTATATTATTGCCTATATGTTCTTATTTATTTAAGGAAAACATGTCTGTTTCTGATCCTATTGAGGTTCCATCCACCAGCAATTCAGACATACAGAAACCTATCAAGTTGCAAGATATACCTCCTTATAATAATACAGAATTACCAGTAATAACAGAAAATCTTGTACCTAAGGGTTGTAAATGGTATAATAATAGCTGTGCATATGATGCTGTATTGTTTGTATTATTTAATATATGGAGTTCAAATCCAGATGTGTATTCTGTTCTATTCACACAAATGAATACAGAATGGCTAGGTTTACTTGTAGGTTCATTTAAAAAGCATGCAGCAAATGAATACACTTTAGAAGAGGTAAGAGATTTTTTCCATCATAAATTGTGTAACATGTATTCAAATGTATTTGTATTTGGGCAGAAAACAAGTGTGGAAGCAATTGTAAGCAAACTATTTGTAAGCTCAACCATATTCAACAAATTAATAGTAGAATGTTCTAATCTGCACAATATTAGTAATTGAATTGTTCAATTGTTCTATCATACCTTCTTGCAATGGCAACACATCAAAGCAGCAAACTACTCAAGAGTACCTGGATGTCAGCTCAAACAAGACACTAAAACAGAGATGTACATATTGTTATGCACCTGTTTACAAAATGACTTATTTGAATCTGCCCCACCATTGCTAGCAGTGTTAGTATCATCCAGTAATACACCTGCAGACCCCCATATTGAACTTCAGATACACAGTCAAAAATTGAGATATAATTTACAAGGCATAATATATTTTGGACACACTCATTTCACTGCACGGTATATAGATAACAAACATAATGCATGGTTTCATGATGGATTGACCCTGGAACATAATGCAAAGTATGAAGGCAATATCCATGAAATTGATTTAGCTGATGGACCTAATGATCAAATACCTGAATTGTACATATACACCATTCAAATTTAAACATAGTTATACAGACATACACCTACAACATAATATATATAATACCATAACATATGATTAAATTCCAATATCATGTATACACTGCAACATAGATGTGATAAAAATTAAGACCATAGGACTCGGATAATGCCACACAAATGTGATGGCCCTCAACAACTAGTAATCCCTGGCGCGATCCGACACTCACTTTGGGACCATGTTGGTAACTGTCAGTATAGCCGAGGTGGGGAAGAGCATAGCTCATCATCACCAACAGTGAGCAACGGTACATTGATTTGAGGCCTATTTTTGGACCTTTTTCTGATGCAACTGCAGATGATATATCAATCACTGACTGCAGGAACAGGCCTTTAATGTATCATGGTTAACGATGTTACGACTGCATACATTCCAGACGTGTAATTTTGCGATCTAGTGAATATACTTGGTACTACAGTACAAGGAGAGAAACGGGCCTAAGGACTAAGTGAGTGTACATAATAAGTACCTCTAAACAATAAGACTACCTGTCTAAATGACACAATGTGACAGACCCAAACTGGGACTTAGTTACAGTTGGTACTTGATAGGCTAGCTTGACAGAAAGTTCATAAACCCTGTTTGGCCGTCAGTAGTTGTCCATTACCAAGAGAGCTCACTCCTTTAAACGAAGACAAAAAGGATTGCAATTTAAAAATGATCGGCACGTACTAAATTAAAGTGACGCACTGTACCTGAGGAGCCCGGTCCAGAAACCATGCGAGAGATAAGATAAGAGGATAATCCAATGTGCAAGTCGTGGTATGACAAGTGCCTTTGCAGTTGTCACACTGTCGAGGAACCATTGCCAGTAAGGGTTACTTCTGGAAGAATGATTGAATAAGAGCTGGGGCTAGATGCGGCACGACCACTACCGGTCAGGAGATATGTCCTCAGACTTGAGATTAGCGAGTGCTTGTAAAACCTTAGCGAGCTCGACATGGAAACTAAACCACATATGGCAACACCGAGTCGGACGCCAAGCAGGACTGCGGCAGCGGTGGGCTGTATGCATAGGAGTCTAGATTACCTGGGGACTGCGGTGATATTTGTAATTAATAGTTGTTTTAGTATAAGTAGTTAGAAGTTCGGTGTAGTATACAAGTTTCAAACCCCTGAGTTGCGGTGCACATGTAGAAGGCGAGTACTGTAATAAAGGAATAAGTTTGTAGCTTCGAGCGTCGTATATAAAGAACGAGCTCACCTTGAGGAATAGAGATAACTTCAGGATCTGACAAGTGTGCTTAAGTTCCGAGTGAATAAGAATCAGTGTCGCTGTTCTGTTCCATCTGAGTACTGCCGAGGTCTGTTTTGGAAAGAGTATGAATTGAAGTAGAAGTTCTGAAACCTGTCTGTCTGTCTGTCTGTCTGTCTGTTCTGTTCTGTCAGTCTGTTTCTGAATCCGCTTCTGTTCTGTTTTCTGAGTTGTTTCTGTTCTGAATCTGCGAACTGTTGAAGAGTCAGAATCTGTTATTGTTGTCGAAGTTAGTCTTGACAACCCTACCCCTAGGGGAGTAGCGAGCTCACTAAGTCAGTACTTGGTTGAGTGGTCTAAAGAGTGAGCTCGGTGTCATAGTGAGGAGTGTCATGTTCTATTGTGTTGTAGGACGTGTGTCCTAGTGTAAATTGAATATTACCATTTGCCTAGAAGGTTGCGCCTTGAAGTATACCTTCTTGTAAAAGATTCTAGCTTTAGGATCAATTAAAAACGAGTAAATGCTGTACCGCACTGAGATAAAAAGGAGCTTTACGAGTTCTAAAGTGTTAATAACTGCAGAGTAGAAATAATCTCATCCCCCCATGCACTTACAAGGGTGATTGTATTATTGAGTAGTTGTGTGAGTGTATGTGTGGTTTAGTGTGTGTATCATGCTGTTCTATGCTCTATTCCACAAGTGCCCACAGCCAGCCTCTTCAACGGTATCCTGTAGACTTTGATATATTGTTAATATGAGAACAGCTCAGTCAGTCACATAGTCGATGTGAACGGCTGTATTGTATACACTACCTGTTAATATGAGAACAGCTGTATGAACATAGCATAAGGAATATATATGGTAGAATGAGCATAAGATACACACCTCAGTCAGTCACGTAGTCAATGTGAATGGCTGAGGTGCGATAAAGGTGAAACGGCAGATATAAGTATGAATGGATAGGAGATGTAACCTAAATATAGTAAGTATGTTCAATCAAATGATGTGAAACATCGGTACGTCAAATAGGCAGGATACTTGGGATAGGCTGAATCTCCAACACTCCCCCTGAAGCCTATGCCTGTAGGTTTCTACACCCTAGTCATCCCCATCCTCTTGAGAAGCTCTGTCGCTCATGGCTTTGGTACACTCCTGGTGAATAAATCTGCCAAGTTATCCTCGGACGCGATGTAACGAATGTCGAGCTCCCCAAGCTGGATGCTGTCACGAATCCAGTGATAGTCCATGGCAAAATGCTTGGATTTGCCATGCCCTTTGGTGTTCTGAGTGAGGTTGATAGCTGAATTATTGTCGCAGTTTAGTGGATATGGCTGGTCCTTTGATAATTCGATTTCGTCCAAGAATGACCCCATCCAAAGTGACTGCCTTCCTCCGTGAACAGTAGCCATGTATTCTGCTTCAGACATCGACAGTGGGACTCATTTTTGTGACCTAGAACTCCAGGCAACTGGCCCACCTGCCATAGTGAAGATATATCCCATTGTGGATTTCCCAGAAGTTCTATCATCGCCGTGAGATGAATCCACATAACCTATGGGGGTAAGGCCATCATCCTCTCCACCTCCTCGATGATAGGTTATTCGGTACTCGATAGTCCCTTTCAGATACGCGAGAACATGCATTGCATGTCCCCAGTGTATTGGACACGCATCTGATGTGTATCGTTGTAGGTAGTTTGTGGCGAATGCAATGTCAGGCCTGGTACCATTAGCAATATGGTTTAATGATCCGAGTACCACACGATAATCTTTGTCTCCCATGAATTCCTTGTCCACATTTGGGATCGGTTGTGGCTGTGTATCAAGGTTCATCAGACTTCCAACAGGAAGCGGCGTCGCTTTAGGTTTGCAATCTGACATGCCAAATGTTTCGAGTGTTTTGAGTATCAAGTTCTTCTGATGAAGCGAGATGGCACTGTTATCACTGTCAAATTCCACCGTCATACCAAGGACACTGTTGTGCTTTCCTAGGTCCTTGATTTCATACACATTCCTGATCTCTTTTTGAACTTGTTCTCCTTCTTTCGTGGATGTGGATGCACCAGAGATGTTGTCCATGTATGTGCATGTGTATGTTCGTTCTGATCCATTCTTGAGAAGTCTAATGCATGGGTCCACACGTGATTGTTTATGGCCTTGTGCCGTTAGGGTGCCATTGAGTTCGTGGAACCAGGCATTACCAGCGTCCATCATCCCATACATTGCTCTGAGCATCTGTAGTACATACTCTGGCCCTTTAGGGTAGTCTCTTGTCACGATGTCTTTGTATCCTTGTGGTAATGACACATAATTCTCCCCTTGAGGCTCTGCGTTCAGATATGTGCCAACGAAATTGATAAGCCAGAAGTCCAGTCCATGTGCAGCAATGATCGCAATGAACATGCATAACGACTTGTATCGGACTATGGCAGCGAAGGAATCATAGTAGTGTAGGCCTTTGACTTGGGTAAACCCTTTGACTACGAGTCTGGCATGACGTTTGAGTAGTTCAGCTGTCTCTCCATTGAGTTTCTTATCGAATGTCCATCTGGTATCAATTACCTGCATCCATGGTTCTCTTGGCATGACTCTCCACACGTCCCTATCTTCCATACATCGAATTTCTGCATCCATAGCTGGTCTCCAGATCTTTGCTTTGGTCATTGCTTGGTGATAATCGTCAGGTACCCACATGTCGTGTCTATCGACGATGTTGCTGATTTCTGATGCCTTTAATGTGACTATATCTTTGACGTCATCTTTGTCACCAAGTAGTGGTACAGTGTTTTCGTTTGCCCAGTCCTTTCCTTGGCATTTGGCATTTTCTTCGCGTTGCGCATACTCTTTTGACTCGGTTATTGCTCTAGTAGGCTTTGGGATGTGAGAAGGTCATCTGGTAGGTGGGGCTGGTCATGGTTGGACAGGGGCAGCTTGTACCGTTGTGGTTGGCAATTGAATTTGGTGACAATCATCGATCGTAGGATCAATCAGTGGCTGTGGGTGATTTTTGATCGCTTCTGTGAGTGGTTCGATAAGTTCATCATATGCAATCTCCCCCTCATGAGCAGAAATGGTGTGTGTAGGGCTCAGCTCCTCAAAGATCACATCACGAGATATGATGATCTTGTTGCCAGGTATGTCATCAAGTAATATCCTGTATGATCCGTGTCCTGCCAAACCCACGAGACAGCCCTTCTGTCCTCATGGAGATAACTTGCTATGACCTTTCGCCGCAGGTATCTTGGCATAACAGGTCAAGCCCCATACTCGAAGATGGTTTACAGTTTGTTGTTTACCTGACCATGCTTCCTTGGGGACCTTCCCTGGATGTCGTGATGTCAGCAGTAAGTTCCCTGCTTTGATCGTGTAATCGCATGCTTCAGCCCACCATCCATCTGACATTTTTGCTTCCAACAGTAGTATTCTCGCTGTCCCGAATACAATCCCGAGAGTTCATTCAGCCATCCTGTTGGCTGCGGATGAGTATGGTGCTGTGAATTCGATAATAACACCTTTTTTGGTTGCCCATGTTGCCCATAACTCGCTGCTGAATTTGTTGTTGCATTGGATTTTCTTGAGCTTCTTTCCCATTTGACATTCTGCCATAGCCGTGAATTGTGTTAATGCCTCGGCTGTGGTTTCGGCTCTTCAATCTGAGATGTAATATGGAGTTCTTCTGGAAGTTGCATCATCAGCAAACACAAGTACGTATTTTGCTCCCCCAATGGACCTGACCCGGGCTGGGCCCCAAATATCAACCATTACCCTCGCTAATGCCATGGTCTCCGGCACCATGTCAGCATTGAATGGCCTTCTTTTCTGGTTCCCCAATATGCATGACTCGCACCTCCCACCAGCACGATCAAATTTTGCGATATTCAAGCCATCTATGAGGTCTCATTTCTGTAGTTCATTTATACGATCCACCCTGTGGTGTGCAAAACGCATGTGCCACGTTTCGATGGATACAGGTATGTCCATTGATCTTGCTGCTAGGGCAGTATATTCTTCACTGAGCATTAACGTTCCGTCTATTGCATACAGGTCATTTAGGAGTGAAGTGGTGAACTGGGTGATGCCTTTTGGGTCCTTGAATGCTGCTTGGCTGTTTCTGAAGGTGATGGACCATCCCTCCTTGTCGAGTCTGCCGATTGATATCAGATTCACTGAAACATCTGGACAATGCAACACTTTGCTGAGCATAAACACGTTTGGTGAGCCTGAAATGGTTGACTTCAGTGCAACAGTGCTGATTCCCTTTATGTTTAATGCAGCGCCAGCTTTTGAGGATGTTCCCTTCGTCTCATTTAACGGCAGATAGTGGAAAAAGCATTCTTTGTTTTGAATGAAGTGGGTGGACGCTCCAGAGTCCCCATACAAGAGCGAAGTGTCTACACATCCCTGGATAGCATTATTTACCATCATCGCCGACTCCTTTGCTTCTAGGACCTTTTCAATCGACTTCAGTGTTTCATCGTTGACTTGGGCGCTCAGGGCCATGACGTTTGTGTAGACGGAACCTGCCTCGGATGTAGGAGTGTCAGATGTGGCTAGATTTGCAGAACCAGGAACAGGTGTGTCCCGTTTCCCTTTCCACCAGGGGGGATATTGACCCTGTCTACCTCCTCCTAGTTTCCAGCATTCATTGAGGGTATGCCCTAGTCCTTTGCAGTTGTCGTTGGGCATGTGGGACTTGTCTGTCCTAGGTGATGTGTACTTTTTCGATGTTAGTGATTGGACCTGTAGCATGAGGGCTTGTATCAATGCCTGGAGTGCCTGTACAGTAGACTCCTGTGTCGATGAGGGGCTATTAATGGAGTTCCGTCCGACCACTCGTTTGCCATGGGCAATAAGGCATGCGATAACAACAGTGAGGTTTTTCTCCATGTAGAGGGTGCTGACGACAGGGTCCCACATCTCAGGGAATGAGTCGAGTAGCATGGTCATGAAGCTCTGGTCATTGATTTTTGTGCCTGTGTCGTTCGCTTCCTTTTGGAGCTTTCTCATCCTTTCAATATATCCTCCATCGCTGCTGACCTTCTCCCCTTCCTGGTATTTCATTGCCCTTAAGGATTTCTCCCTTTGGTTGCAGATGAGGTCTGAGTAAGCACCGTATTCCATCTTCAGAATTGTCCATGCCACATGTGAGGGTTTTTGGGGGTCGATACCGACGCCAAAGACATCCTTGACATTGCGGATAATTGATGCAAGTGCTGTGCTTTCATGTTGGACGAATTCCAGCAAGTTGGGGGTGAGACTGTTGACAGGGGTGGATGGTAAAGGTGTGGCAGTTGTGCTGGGGTTTGTGACTTTGTTCTCCCAGTAGTTAACAAGGCCGTGGGTGTTTCCTTCAGTCAACATGACCATTTCGAAGGTGGCCCAATTTTCACCGTTGAATTTCTCGTTGTCCTCCAGTTTAATGGGTAGAACCTGATGTGAGGGTGTCATCATGATATGAGGATATTTTGTACGTTTTATGTGCAGTTATTGAGTTGTTTAGTATCTACGTGTGTTTTCGACCAAGAGGGAAGAGCAACGGGAGCCCAGAACCTGTTAATATGAGAACAGCTGTATGAACGTAGCATAGGGAATATATATGGTAGAATGAGCATAAGATACACACCTCAGTCAGTCACGTAGTCAATGTGAATGGCTGAGGTGCGATAAAGGTGAAATGGCAGATATAAGTATGAACGGATAGGAGATGTAACCTAAATATAGTAAGTATGTTCAATCAAATGATGTGAAACGTTGGTACGTCGAATAGGCAGGATACTCGGGATAGGCTGAATCTCCAACATATATCAGTCTGCGGGGTAGTGGTGAGTCCGTAGCATAATAATGTATTATCCATGGTTCCAAACCGTAAATGATAATGTATTAGTGAACTTATTCTACCATGATGCAATGATATATACTCTACTGTGCTACCCAAACAAGATCCACCTTGGTCACGGGTTACTCTACCTGCCCTAGTTGCCGTTGATGATGATGAGCTCACAATGTCCCGCGCCTTGGTCCCCGACTGTTTCTTAAAATGAAAGTTGTTGGATCGTGCCAGGGCTAACGAGATCTGGCCAGGTCAGGTACAAGAATATGGTGATCTTGGTTGGAGATCTAGTTCCATGCTTCTAGTCACCAGCCGAGATACTTGGCAGTAACATGGCATTGATGTTTATTTTTATGTATTTTTTTTTCTGTAGCACATTTGTAGATAGCTTTGCGAATCCTGCACCGCAGGGGTACCTCCAGCCAGTGAAGCAAGTGGAACGACCTGCCAATAAGTGATGATGTTGTGCTAGGCCCATTGGTAAATCGGAGTCTTCCAACCCCGGGTGTTGATAATACTTGACGCTCATTAGTTCTCAATACTCAGGGCTATGTTTAATAAGATCGTTGTCTTCTACATAAAACATCTAGAATATCAAACAAAAGGATATTTGCTGTCCACCACTGCATTGAAGGCTATCACAAATGCACCCTTCAACTTGAACTGGAAGACATTTTGTGCTTATGGCAGTGGCCACACTGCCGAGTCACTGCATCCATTCTGGGTACAAAGTCGCGAAGCTGATGACGCGTTGTTGAGCATGATGTTTTAGATGTATGCTAAAATAGGAATCATTAAAGGAGAAAATGCTCAGATGTGTGTGGCATCTTGATTCCATTAAGATACAAGTGGAATTAATATCTTAGAGACACTATATGACACAAATAAATAGAATAAAAGGGGGCAGGTGGTGGGAGATGTAAAGAAAGTTAGCAAGATGCGTGCAAGTGTTTCGGACATTGCCGAACGATGACCAGCTAACTTTTGGCTGAGTGAATTGCGTTTAGTCGCAGTCATGACCTCTTTCGCGGCTGTCAATATTCATCTGAGCTACCGCAACGCACAAGTACTTGCACTCTCCATCCCCATTGTCGACATTAAGCGATTATCAATTCGTCCTCTTAAATGGCTCAGATATGTAGCCTTCACAGTGTTTGGTGCCATTGGACATCTCGCTCTGACGGCAGACGGCTCTGCTGTTGAAGACGAGAATATCACTTGGGAGTCGCAGGATCGCCTTTGTGAAGATTATTACTATATCCCGGATGGTAAGAGAACCTCCTTCTTGAGGTTGCCGTCCCTTGATATATAATTGCTTAAGGAGAACTACATCTCGTTGATTACCAGTGTTTGAATGACCGAATCACGTCTAGTGCAACAGAACCACGCCTCCCGAGTTTTAGTCAATCGATAATACAGCGTGACGGAGACTTTTGTGTTTTCACTGAGACTGAAGCGGCATACTGCGAGGCGATACACATACTTCCTAAATGCAAAGGTGATGAGGTACATCCAGATTC
Organism: Armillaria novae-zelandiae; assembly: GCA_030435655.1. Classification (NCBI taxonomy): domain Eukaryota; kingdom Fungi; phylum Basidiomycota; class Agaricomycetes; order Agaricales; family Physalacriaceae; genus Armillaria; species Armillaria novae-zelandiae. The sequence goes on from JAUEPR010000130.1 coordinate 96,624, forward strand.
GCCCGAGTCGTTGGTTCACTAAATCTTCGTCCAGTACATCCAGACAGTCCATCGAGATCGCCGTCATGCGTACTCTGGCCTCCCCTCTTCTATCCTGGAATTTGAAAGACCTATCCTCGAATCCATCGACTGCGACGAGAATGGGATACTTGTGAGGAGCGATCTGCATAAAATGCATGCACATGGCGCAATTGCATTTCTGAAAGTACGTAAAATGATAAACTTGTATCTGAAACTTTTCTGAAGCATACAGTTTAGACACCGAACTTTGCCTTGAATCCGGAAGATATTCCCAGAGTCGAGGAAGGCAACGTACCAACCAGTCGTATCACGCTTCAACACATTCGACCGCCCCAGGGACGATATCCAGCTGCGCAGCGCGACGCTCGCATAACTGGCTCCGGCAATCCGCCCGTTTCCGCCATCATTCTCGACTTTGTCTATGGCGTTGCCGCGCTCAAACGCTGGTCCAGAGGTCCCGATGTTGAGAAAATGATGCGGGAACATTTTGAAGCCGTATATGAATCCATTCCTCCCCGACCCCGCCCTTCGCCCGAATTCAGCGACGACGATATACGTGATGACGACCCCAATGATGATGATTATGAACCTCAGCGAAGGGGTACAGGAATCAAACACCGGAGACGCCACACGGATAAAACATCTGATTCAATGCTTCGTGCGATGGACACTGTCCTGGCCCTGTCGATGTATATCAAGGGAAATACATTGGAGTCTTTGGCCGCAGAGCGTGAGAGAGCTATGGAGGAAGCAGAATTGAGGACGCAGAAAGCCAGTTCAGAGAAAGTTAAACGATGGTTGCAGGGGTGACTACCACTGCCAATGAGCACAGAGATCGCATGGAGAACGAACTTAACGAAGGTTCACCGTAAATCACTATGACTGATTGTAAGGGACGCGGATTACTTGTGAGTTGAACTTGAACATTTGCCAGTTCGCCGCAATAACATGTCTGTAGCGCGTTATCCTGTTGTGCTCAGACTTTTGTATATACTTCTATGCCTGAACCAACCCGAAGCATGCTTGATCGCCTGCCAGTGAATGTCCAATAAATTTCAAAGGCGTACTAGATTCAGATTGAGGAACATGGTCTGGAAGAGTTATTGTCATCCATTACATTGGTACGACCATTGATCTCATAGTGTCGCTTCGTCGTATTACAGTTACTTGGATAACTCGGGTGTGTCCTGCAACACTGACGACATCCCAGCCGCTGAATACCTTGCTCCAGGGACATCACTTTCCTCCGCAAGTTTACGAATTGCAATGATTTCCTCTTGGCTGAGCTTAACCTTGGCCGCTCCGAGGTTTTCTTCCAGATACTAAGGGTACAAGTTAGTGTATGACAGCTCCGAAGGTTTTCTGCATGACTACCTTGATCTTCTTTGTACCCGGAATGACGAAAAAGTCGTCGCCTTGTGCAAGGATCCAAGCAAGAGTGACCTGACCAGGCGTCGCGTTATGCTTCGACCCGATCGCCTTTAAATGATCAACAAGGTGAAGAATCTTGGGGAAGTTCTCCTTAGAAAACCTATGACCAAGTCATCAAACTTTCGTTATAAAGCGGGAGAACTCGATGATAGTACGCACTTGGGAATAGTCCTCCGGAAATCCCCTTCTTCAAAGTCGTCAGGAGACTTGTATTGACCAGTGATAAGGCCCCTAGCCAAGGGAGAGTACGCGACGACGGTGATGCCCAGCTCTCTGGCGGTTTTCAGTATCGCCAGTTTAGGTTCTTCAATGTAGAGAACTAAGGGAGAAAATTCGGCTTGGATGGCAGAGATTGGATGGACGGCATGTGCTCTGCGAAGGTCCTTGGCCGTGCACTCTGACAAGCCAAGGTACTTCACTTTGCCCTCCCTAACAGAGTGGTCAATGTCAATATAGGTACGAAATAATTAAAACTATGAACGCACTTGACGAGCTCGGCCATCGCAGCGACGGTATGCTGAAGAGAAGTTAGATAAAGGACATGGAATAGAAGAGCATAGACCAACTTCAATCGGTACATTACGATCGGGTCTGTTCTACGATAAGAGGTGTTATGCAACTGCTTCGATAAATCGCTTACCGATGCTGATAGTACAGGTCAATGTAATCGACTCCTAAGCGCTCCAGGGATTTCGCACACTGCTGTTTAACGTACTCAGGATCGCCCCGAGGTCCATTCATCGTGATGCCGAATTTGGAAGTAAGGAAGATCTCGCTTCGCTTGCCTGTCCGCTTGAACCTGGATATATGCACATCATACGCACTCTCCACTTCAAAATGATAGCATACCATTTTCCGAGGAGAAGTTCAGAGTCACTGTAAACGTCGGCGGAGTCCCAGTGCCTGCAGCCTTTCTCGTACGCGGCATCTAGAATCTGTACTGGAGGTTAACAAGCATCCGTATTTGTGAGAGTTAAGCCGGCCTTGAAGCGCTCCTCGTCAGAGTCTACTGCTCCGTAGAGTACACTGAGACCCATGGCCCCAAAGCCGATGGGATTGATCAAGGTGCCGCCAATCTTTCTGGGAGTTAAAGCCATGGTGGTAGTTGGCGAGTACTTATGGCCTCTCACTGTCTTATATATCATGGTCTGCTGCCGTATTACCGAGAAGTTCTCCCACATTCGCCTCATGGACCTATCAGCATGAGTTAGTCAAACCAAATTGCGTAGATAACCCTTCCGCTGGACAGTCTGGGTGTGCTAAATTATTGCGTTAAGTGAACTGACGGATCTAAAGAATACCCACGTTGAGGTTTAGAAGGCCCGCCAGCCGTGTCCTCGTCATCGTCTGTTCGTCCGGCACGTAGAAAAGATGTTCCAAAGGAACGATAATCGGATGTACGAAATAAAATAATCTCCAGCATAACCGTGAGTTTTTCACCAATGCTACCGAAGGGTAAAATTATTGCTCGCAGTGGTGAGGCAGTCTTGTTGAAGGAGTCACTAGCGGCATGAAAGGTTTCCTCTGCCAGTGTTAATTGTGGGAATGCTGGTCGACTTGGACCTTCCCATCTGAGTTAGCATCTCCGCCCCGCTTACGAGATGAAGCAGACGCAAGATGGAACATATTCCCCGAAGACCTGTGACGCTTCTTTATAGTCCCAAAAGCGGAAGCCTAGTATTCAATGCAAGCTATTACATTTAAGTTTATGCAATAAAGTACTCACCACACAACATGCTTCAAGTCAGTCATCACGCTTCCTTACAGTGGAATAGCTATTCCACGACTAACACGGTATTACAAGACAGACGGGGTGATAATTTTTACGGTGTCAAGTTCGGTTACGGCACCAATCGATATACCGCACGAGTCTCATCTGATCTCGACTGAAGGTGGTTGGAAGTTGTAAGCAACGAGCCGCACCGTGGTCACGCATAGAAAGGGGTTTTCAGACAGCTAACAGCGAGCATCCTGGAGAAAAAAGCTGACCCGAGAAATTACCAGACTTCTGGCGGTCTATCTGTAACATCGCACACAAAGAGTGAAAAGTGGAATAAATAAGTGCATTAAGGCATTACCTCAGTTGTATAAAGAGTTCCGTAGGAGATATATAGAACAAACAGACCTAGTCCCTCGCCCCGCGCGTTGGAGCAGGAGGAATCACAAAGCCATTGCCACCTATCGAACTCCAACCATCTTCCCCGCCTCTCTCGTTGCTCCTTATAAGAGTGGCAATACTAGCCGTATGCCGATGGCCCTTCTTCCGGCCCACCTCGACCGGCCCAACGCCCTTGTTTATGAGAAAAGGAGCCGCACTCGTAGGTGTAGCCCCGGGGAGCGGTGACCGATACGTGATGTCCATCTCTTCATCGTCCGAAGCATGTGAGCTCTCACTGAGATCGAAATCTGCTGCCGCATCTGCCATGACGTCTCCTGCTGCCGTCCTCCGTGGTGCCTCGAGATCATATATATCGTACTTGGACCTCTGTACGTAACTTGTGAGTTCCCCTGGGCCAGCAACCGCTCCCGGACCCTTAAGATTATCAGGGAGGAAGAGGTAGAAGGTGACGGTGGCGAGGCAAGCGCCGACTACGACATCAATAAGATAGTGATGTGTCAGATACATGGTAGCCCAATACAGTACGCCGGCATAGAACCAGACGAAACGGGTGGTTTGGGGGAAGAAATGAGACACGACCAATGCCTCCATCGTTGCACCGCCGGCGTGGAGAGAGGGAAAGGCGCCAAAGATGACGGGTGCGTTGGAGAAGGATATCGTGTAGCCACTGCCATGGAACATGTGGTCTATGCGGATGAGCCCACCTGGGGATCCCTTCATACCATAGTTGGCCGGGGTCAGTCCGTAGATCAGCTCGTACCACGGCGCGGCACAGGGAAAGATGATCTGGATAACAACCCCGACGAGCATCATGTACCCGAATGCGCTTGACCAGAAGTGGAGGGCCTCTTTGGCTCTGAAGAGCCATATGAATGCCGCAATGAAGAAGGGAATGGAAAAGTGTCCGACGCCGTACGGTATCCATGCGATGATGTCTAACACCGGATGAGTAAACCGTGTCAGAATGTCGGAAATATTTGCGCCAAACAAAACCGACTCGAGAGTGGGCAGAAGTACAACAGAAATGTTGGGCCGCCATTCGTTTGGAATAAACGTTGACGCAAAAAAGGTGAGAACCCAGGTGAGGATCGGTATAGCGGGAAGGAAGAATTGGCAGGTGAGTGGTATCAAAAGCATGACAGCAAAGGCGACGGGTATCAGGAATTTGAGAATGAGGCTAGGAATGAAAGATAACCAAAAGGCGGCTAGGATAGCATGGAAGATGTAGATGCTGTCCGAGAGCGTGAATTCGTGTTTTTGGAGGCGAGTAAAGGTGTCCTTGGGCGACAGGGATTTATCGAGGCGACCCACGGCAGCCTTGAAGGCGTTCCATAGGATGACAAACGACGGGTTCCGGGAAAGCATTAGCTTACTATGCGTCACGGTCAGCAACAAGCGCTCATACAGAGTTGGCTGACTACTCACTCTACCTCTGATGTACCTCGACAGAATGCTCCTGGACCGTGGTCGTTGGCTAAAATACACAGAATACGTGCACGGTGCACTCAGGGCAATGACAGCAGACGGCAAGTGGGGGGCAGGGTAAGAAAATGAACAATAATCACTCGTACCAGTTCGGGACGAGTTCGGACTAAAACAAATATGGAGCACGTGATATGACATAATCTGACCCTGAAACCAACTCGTTGAGGTAAATCCTTCGTCGCTGTCTAAATTATCTCTTACCACCATGTCAAAATCCACCAAATTTCCTTGGGATTCCCTCAAAGCAGAGACGCTGCGTGCCATCTGTCGCGACATTGGCGTAGGATATGTCAGAAAGCGCGAAACCGTACTTTCCCACTTGCAGCTTATCCACGAAATTGGCCGTATGGCTCGTCGCCTTCAGTCTTTGCAAATCTTTCTCATCTCTTTTTTTGCAGTTGATAAAGCCCTGCAAAAAATCAAGGACTCTCCGGTGACAGAACCAGCTTCAGCGCGCACTCGTAAGCGCAAGAGTGACGCAGCAGATGTTGAACCAGAAAGTCCACCCAAATCTCGCGCCAAGCGCCCTCGTCCGTCTGATGCAGAGTCTCCCTCTGCTCCCCGCCGTACCCGCGCCAACACTGCCCTTGAAGAAACACCACGTCGCAGTAGCAGGAAGACTAAACCAACCGAGAAAATTTCAGCCAAAATCAAGGCGGTGAAGGCAAAAGCGACAGCAAAGATCCCCAGCAAGGCGAAGCCAAGGAGGAGGATCTCAGCTCCCAATAGCCGGTCGTCCCAGTTCGATGGTGTTGTCGTTCCTAGGATCAAACGAACAAGGCCTGGAGCTGTTAACGGGGCGGCGGTTGAGGGCGAGGGAGAAGGGGGGTCAGGGTCCTCCCCCGTGAAAAAGCAGGAGGCCGATGATGAGGAGAGTAAGGCATCTTCGAGCTATGGCAGCTCAAACAAAGGTCCGTGGACATATATCAATCCATCCTCCTGCTTACCATCCATCGACACAGAAAATGAAGAGATTCCCGCTGGACAGGAAGGAGAAGATAGCAAGGAGCAGGGCAAGTGACAGTTCTTTTTTCTCGTGAACGCTCGCTAATCGGTGATACAGGACCTGCTGCTCCAAGTTCAGGACTCGACGGAACCTCGGATGCAGATGCTGATGGTTCCCCAGAACCAGTTGATGGCCTCGAGACTGAGACTGTGGATGCCGCTGCAACAACGGCATGATAATATCTTCTTGGATGATGCCTTGCTTAGACCAAATTACTGTATATTCTTCTCTGATTCCCCTTTGGCCTATCATTTGCTCATTTTTTTACCTGCGCGTAGGGTTGTCTGTTGTACATTCTATGAATTTTGAAGGCGGCGCTTAGTTATCCAAAGAATATTCCATCTTAATACCCTCATTCTTATTCTGCATTTCAACCAGGCGGTCCAGCATCGCCTTCCCCTTGACGGTCAAACCATCGCGAAAGGTATCCTCTTTCATCCAACTCAGTCCGTGTTGGAGAACGTTGCGGGCACGCACAGACCCGCCGTGGACGTCACCCATAGAGGCGTGAAGCGTCGCACGTTTAGCTCTGGCGTTATAGGTACCGAGATGGAGGATATTATTGTTGTAGAAAACGGTATCTCCGGCTGTGATGGTAAGTCTTTGTAGTCTACCAGCGACAAAAACTCACGATTTAACATCACAGCAATGGCACCAGGCATATCGAGTGGATTTGCAGGAGCATCCATCGTAGTAGAGTGCATTCGCTGTTCGGGAGTCCGCGGAACGCTGTGCGAGCCTGGAACAACGTATAGGCAAGCGTCTTCGTACAGTGCTCTTTCAGTAAGAACGGTGAGACAATTCGCTTTCGAGGACGATCAGAGCCTACGTGTTCCATTGGATCTAAGCAACCGAACAAACGTGAGATATCCGGCAGAGTGTCCTAATATCGTACCCCATGATTCCAGAGAGCCAATGCCGTCTTTTCCTCTTCAAGGCTAGCATCCCCCTTCACGTCATCCCTATGCCATCTCAGAGCAAAATCATGCGAGACGGGATTTATCAACAGGTTGAATAACTCTATCGTGCACGGCATCAGTACCATCAAAGCGCTATCTACCGCACTCACCCATCTGCAGGTCCTCTTCTTCGCATCCTAGCAGTTCCTTTACGACGTTGGTCAGAACATCGGATGTGTACCACTGCGCGAAGATGGGATGGCCCAGCTCGGGGTGCATGAGCATCTGCACACCCCAGGAGTCATCGTTATCCGCGTCATACGGCGGAAACTGCTTCCCAACTGTTCGGCGGAGCGCCCAACGCCCGCTCCGCGTACGCTCCACGACATCTTCACACGCCGTTTGTAGTAAAGGGAGATCAGACGGCGAAACGAGATCGGGTACGATTACGAAGCCTTGAGAGATAAATTGGTTCTTGAGGTCCGACATGATAATGGTGTTATATCATGACGTTGATAACCGGGTATCCTGAATCATCTTACCCTGCGGACAAGTAAGCATCGATTTGGGGTTCTTAGTCACGATCAGCTGATGGCGGAATGAAGGTAGTCCGAGAACTATTGAATGTCGGCGATGCATGTCAAATGGGAACCAGGTAAGAAATTTCTACTTTGCCCTTAGATCTATGGTCATAGGTTATACCTAGACCGACGCGAAGAGGATGGAGTATCCTCGGGATATATAGTTGCAGATGGATCTCCTCCTCCATGAGGGCTGATTATCCCTAGTGCATCCCTACACTTCCACGATTCATTCGTGGAAGTTGACGGGTAGAATTGCATCAACGTGGTTCCAATTCACACCACTCTCACCAAGGTCCCGGGAACCAGCATAAGAACCGGTTTCCGAGACACCGGACTCTCACCTATCCCGGCAGCCGTAATGTTTCCCTCTCAGAAACCTTGGATAATCCAGAAAGCGTCTCGGTAGACTACTACAGCCACACGGAGAATTCGTGTTCCACCTTGTATTGGTGGTTCCCGTTTCGCCGTTACATGCGCAGGCAGTTTCTGATTGATGTGCGGTTGAGGTATATAAACGCGGCTGGGATGTCCGTCTCTCTTTTACAATGTCAACGTCAGATACATGCCCCATCGGACACGTTAGCATCAACGTCTCTGAAGTTGTCGATGGGCTATATTATGGTGAGTTTGCCTTCCCTTCATAGCATGAGCCCACGCTGAATTTCTCTCTAGGATATGCTCTTTCGACTGCGTGAGTACCGGGTATCCCATCCCTTTGTCACGTTGACTAACTGCGATATGACAGACTCTTTGGTATAACAATAGTACAGGCCTGGAATTATTTCAACGCAAATGCAGATGGATGGCTTATGCGTTCACTTGTGAGTCCTGTCTATCTAACAAGATCACGAGCATTCCGTTGACCTTTGTCTGTAGGTTGCGTTTCTAGTGTGCGAAATTTATCTTCGAAAATTTGCTTTAGTTTTTCTGAACGTCTTGGTAGAGCTATGGACGCTGCTGTGACTAGTGTTAATACGCAGATACTGCATCACTATCTTGTGAGGAGCTTAATCTTTGACATTTTTGTATGCTAACGGGGTAACCTAGGTTAACAACTTTGGAAATACGGATCAAATGCAGATTATCATTTAGTGAGCAGCGGATAGAACATTCACGTACGTGTTTGATGACACCTTTCTAGTTCATTCGACGCAGAGGTAATGATGACCGCTGTCGTTGTTTTGATGTGAGTGTTCGGACCACTTTGCCGACTCAAGATGTTGAATGGCGCATTTCTGCAGCGTCGAGCTCTTCTTCGTTGTCAGAATCTATAAACGTGAGTGGTAACAAATGAACGGCCCGATTTGAAGTTCACTTGGACATTTCTAGTCAATTCCAAAAACTGGCTCGTTCCTGCTGTAATCGTGAGTCGTTTTATATTGTTGTGTTGCTCCCGTCATTTAAGCCTTCTAGACTGCTCTGGCGCTGGGAAGTTTTGGTGAGCATATGTTCGATTTTTTCGGACGTTCTTAATCCTTCCCCTTGATCTGGCAGGTTCGTGTACTGGTAAGTGCCATAAGACTATCTTTTCACGTTGCAGAGTCTGATTACCCTCTCTAGCTTTTGTCGTTGCGCAAATTCAAGACGACAGTTTCATGGGACTTAGTAAAAAGGATAGAGTGGTAAGTGTTATCGCCTTTGTATGCCACGCGCATTTTCTAATCGTCCCGCAGGGAACGATCTCAGCGTTCAACGGCTCAGCAGCCCTTGCGGATATTCTTATCACAGTTGCCTTATCCTGGAATCTATCTCAGAGTCGGTCAGGGATCCCTCGGTAAGCGATGCAATCTTTAGGTACGCGACGAACCTCGAAATGAACTTCCAGAACGAACAATGTGATCCAAAAAATGCTCACGTATACCATCAACCGCGGCGTGCTGGTGACCGTCACACAGACTCTGACGCTGATTATGTATAGCGTAGAGCAGCGGAACCTGCACTGGTGCGCTGACATTTTTCGTTCTGATTGTATGATAGCTACACTGAGCATTAGGATGCCTACACACCTGAGCATAAACAAGGTATATGTTATCACAATGTGTGCGTCCTCCATTTCGTTTTCTACCTTTTCTTGGCTCAACCCCGCATGTATAGTGGCCATGTGAGCTTTTTCGAACCGTATCGCCATGCAACTCCATAATTTCACTCTCTTCATTGTAGTTTGAACACTCGACCGGCCCTCCGTGAACAGTTGAATAGCGCCGTGACCGAAAGTCTTGAATTCAACAGTACAAGTACTCCCTCGCATGGTCGATTCGCGCCCGCCCGTAGTCGAATAGTCAACGACGTGGAAGTCGTGAATTTTGGTTTGAGAGAGCGGACGATCGAGTTTTCACAGGTTCACGGTTCGGATGAACAGTTGGTGCGTCCCTCAACTTGACTGGTGGGTGTAAACGTTCTGATGATCACTGCGCAGCATGATGGATCGTATGGAAAAGGTAATTCTCAGCTCTAACGGATCTTTGTGCTATCACTGATTAGTTGTTGCAGCTGCAGGATCCGGATTTGCGGCAACGACGCTTGGGGATGTAGAAAGCACCGTAGAGTTAGGTCCTTGATGCGCTTCACACATAGTATGATCAGTTAAATACGTATTAATATTGAGGAGGCAAGTCTTGTATCGTTAATACTATCCATAGCATCCTTGTATTATAACAATATTTCTCAGAACAAGAAATAGTTCTAAATTGAAAAGCCGACTCGATGCTGGTAAGGAACCAGGATGGCCATTGATTTGCGCGAGAACATTGGATTTTGAATACCTCAAGCTCCAAGATTCAGTGTCCTATAGTACGGGCATCCTGTATCCGTACTCCAGGGTAGTGACCGTAGTGTAGAGCTATGAACGTCGTGCCCCTCAGGGCACTGTTTTCTACTTCCTTTTTTTGATAGACTTTATTATTTATTTATTATCTATTTAAGTACCAGATTTTTTAATCCAAAATAGTTAAACAATTCGAAACGAGGTTTATCTCTTTGTTCCTTGATGGAATCTCTTGATGGGCATCTACGACGTTCTGGACGTTGTTTCCCGAAATCTTGCTGCCATCGGCGGCATCACATTTGAAGCTTTCGAAGCTTTACCTTACAAGCCACTACCAGACATCCCGGACGCCTCGTACACAATCCTTCATTTTTCGACGACAAACAAATTCCCTGTGAAAGAAAAGACACCAGCGAATGCGAATCAGACTCTCCATGAGACGTGCCAGAAGGCTTTTGGGAGCACGGGGGCGCTCAAGTTCGAATATCTCAACGAAGAAACGAATGCAAGTGCGTAATTACTTTGCCTCGTTATCTCATCTCTGATTATCTCTGGTAGATAAACAGTGTATCCTTACAATAACACGTCCAAATGGCTCGATGCGAAGTTACCAGTCAGACGCAAATTTCACTCGGAAGGCGGAAGCAAAAGCACAGGTGTGCGAGAGGGCTATTGAGCACGATGCACTCAAATTTATCGTTGAAGGAGAATCCAAGATTTCTGGACACCTCGCTCTGTTGGAAAACGAGAGCAAGCTTGATGAGGGAATCCCTGGTAAAGACCCCAAAGTCAAAGCGATAGAGGACTGGTGCGAGGAGAGCAAACTTTTGATCCAGTGGTATGATGTTACTTCCAAGGATGGAGAGCGTAAGCTGGTACAAATATTTCCTGTCGTACTGCTGATCTTATCTTGCAGTCCACGGTGCTGCGATCCGGATCCTTGCAACGTCACATTCATTCCGTGTATACTCCACTCCCGCACTGTACAAGGACGTCACCGAAGCTAAGGCTGCGTGCGCCGGAGTAGCAATTGCCGACGGAGCTCTGAAATTCACTGGAGACGCTTCACTCCCGGCAGCACCCCTTGTTGGACGGATGACCCTCCAAGAATTCTATGATTTACTCCCCCGGCCTCTTCCGGAGCCTTCACTGGCCAAGCAAAACGTGTCAGAAGTTCAAGCCGTTGGTTGGCTGAATCAGACTGTCCAGTCGACGCGCGGTAGTCAGTTACAGGCTGAATACATGCCCTTCACGGAGAATAGTCGTAGGTTTATCAATTCCTTTTGTCTTTCTGTATGTTCATTCTATTACCAGTGTCAGGTTATCTCCTCCGTATTGATCGTCCGGACCCTAAGGAATGCAAATCGTATATTGTTGATGCGCGCTTTCACAAACGAGGAGATGCGAAGACAGCCGTCGCCCTAATGGCCGTGTCCCAGGGTGTTGGCGAGTGGTTGAAGAAGGTGGCGAGAGACGTCAACAAGATAACACAAGAGATGAAGAGAATCAAAGATACCTTTCTGCCGAAATTGAACAAGGAATGTCAGATTTCCAACGGCGAGCAGCCCACATTTGAGTGCAAGAGTCAACGGGATGGTAAGCTCTATATTTTCTCTCTGACTGGCCAGTCAATTTATGAAATGTCGCAGCATGGTCGTGTACACTAAGAGTCAACTTGTCTCCGACTAAAGGCCAGCGAGATCTTCGAGAGTTTTCGGTGCCGACGCAGTATCGCAACCAGTCTGACGCCAAGGTTGCGGTGTGCTGTAAGGCAGCGAACGAAAATCTTATCGAACTCCTCCGTTTCCGAAGAGAGCCTTCGTTTCCCCAGTACTTGGAAGCGAAAAAGCGAAAACAGCAGGACGACGAGATCGAACCTTCCAGTAAACGGCAAAAGGTGGCTCAGTCACAGACACAGGCATCAAACGACAACAAGAGGCTGAAAGCGCAGAACGCGCATCTTCCAGCCCGCCCTCATGGCCGGTTTCCATATCCTCCTCCCAGCTATCCTCGATACATGGCTCCTCCTTCCCCACCTTCGTCAAACCCGCCTTCGTTCACCCCCTATATGCCGCTCCAGCGTCCATATAGGGCCCCTCCACCTAATCACCGACCCTAGTGCGATCAATATTTACGTCTTTTAACTCCGGTTCTGAATCCGTGCGGTGCAGCGTGGGCTTGTCCTACGCGTCGCGAATGTATCTGGACTCCATTGTCACTTGTATAGATGCCGACGCAGTGCTGAACCTAGATTCAGCATCTGTCACCTGGCTGTGGCTGGGATGCTCAGATGCCTTGCAGCTCATTCATTGTCAATCAATTTGTTTCGGATCCGAGGCAACACCTATCTGAATGATGAGAATTGTTTGGACGTGTCAACAAGTAGATATTTTACGCTTCCTTGGGTTCAAAGATGTAGGAACCTGACAGTCGAAATGAACTTTGAAAATTCTTTCTCCATATTTCAGTCCTTCGAATTCAAGGGCCCCCGCAAATTCATTTTGTCATGATATCATTCTGGGCAAGTCTTACCTCATTTGCTTCCGTCACTTGCTGATCCTTAAGCTCAGAATCCGCACGCTAGCGAATGAGGAACGGCCCACTTTCGGCAGGTGGTGTTATATTTATGGGTCTATATTCACACCAAACTGCACTATACGAATCTGAATCAGTCAATGTCGAAATCACGTCATTATGGTGAGATGGGATGCTATATAACGCGCCCCTAGAACACCGATATTCATTGACCACCACTACTTATCTCAATGGCCGACCAGCATAAATCCCTTCGACTTGGCAGTATCGCCCCCGATTTTGAGGCAGAGACGACGCTAGGCAAAATCAAGTTCCACGAGTGGTTGGGCAACTCTTGGGTATGTCTTGACTTGATGCCTTATGTCGATACCGGAACAAATCTGTGTGTAGGGCGTTCTTTTCTCCCATCCAGGAGATTTCACTCCTGTCTGCACGACTGAGCTGGGTGAAGTCGCTCGGCGCGCACCTGACTTTGCTAAGCGCAACGTCAAGGTTATCGGCATCTCTGCGAATGGTCTCGAGGAGCACCACAAGTGGATTAAAGACATTGAAGAATATGGAGGTAAAACGACGGGTCCTACCAATGTCGAATACCCCATCGTGAGTATCGTGTTTGATTACCGCTCTATGTTTCTTGTATTAAAGCGACATTGTTCAGATTGCCGATGCTGATCGCAAAATCTCCTACTTGTACGACATGCTGGATTATCAGGATGTTACCAACAGAGATGCAAAAGGACTGCCATTCACTGTACGTTTCCACTTGCATGTCCGACGCGTATTCCGGTACTGACACGATAAATGTAGATCCGCACAGTTTTCATCATCGACCCCAAAAAGGTCATCCGCCTGACCATCTCTTACCCCGCAGTAGCCGGACGCAACTTTGTATGTTCTACGTCTGTCCGTCGTTCATGCTTGTGTCTGATGTATCGTATTCTTAGGACGAAATCATCCGTGTCATTGATGCTATCCAGCTGGGTGATAAGCACCGTATTGCCACGCCAGTTAACTGGAATAAGGGTGACGACGTTATCGTTCATGCTAGTGTCAACAATGAAGAGGCGAAAACCTTGTTCCCTGAGCATAAGGTCCACTATGTGTGTACTTTATCCGTTCGTGGACTGACTAGTGATCTGACATTCCGTTTCCATAGCCTTACCTCCGGACGACGCCTTTGAAGGTAGATTAGATGGTGGGGATAAGTTGTCGATTTTATATTCTATATGTAGTAAGCCATGTACATGTAACAAAGAGAAGGGCGATTTTAGCATTCTTTGATCTTTCAGCCATCGGTAAACCTGGCTTGCTTAGAAGCGTTGAGGAGGGAATGATATTATTGAAGTCCGCCACTCTAAAGCACTATTACGTGATCGCCTACCTATGAACAGAAGGTTTTAAGCCCAGCTCCCGAAAAGGACGTGACTCCCATCACATTCAACACGGTTACTACTCTATGTAGAGCCGAGGCCCAACATTATCGCGTCTGAATACAGGCGGCCAGGGCCTGGGACGATACCGAGTAACCGAGACTCGGATCGTTGGATGATGCATGTGGCCCATACACACAGCTTCCTTGGGTTGTGTTTGAGGATTCTCTGATTAGAGTGTTAGTGCGTGCTCCTTCAGAATCATCCGACATATATTGTTTGTACCCATGCGTCGGATATGTTCGACTCGAAGCGCAGGACGTATCGGAATCGCTCAAACCATAGCTACTTATTATTCTAGGTTTGGGATATCAGAAAAAGCGGACAGAATTAATTCTCCTCAACAAGACGGGCGGGAAAGGGTTTGGAGACGAAATACTGTGAAGCGATGTGTATGGCTTCGTTCTTGCCTTGCGGTCCAGTACCGAGACGCGCTATTGAGGTGCTTGGCATTGGAGATTGGCAGCGTTGCACCTTGGAACTTAGTACCAATAGTCAGGATTGAGTCAGGATTGAATGGAGTGTTGAGGTTGTCATTCAGTGTGGCGCAGGGCGCCATCTCAGTGTGGAGCCAGAACCTTCTAACATGGCCTTATGGTCTAGTCGCATGATTCCTCGTTTGGGTTAAAATTCGAGGAGGTCCTGGGTTCAATTCCCAGTGAGGCCCTTTTTACTTTTCATTGAACAATGAAACTTGAGACATAAATAATAAATAAATATTTTTATGTCTTAGAAAGTATGCAAATTCAATAAAACTCTCTCATCGACATCATTCATGATGTGGTTGGAAGACCGTCCGAGAAATCGCTTTGTCATGCATTTCGTTAGCTTTAAAGACTGCTAAGTCTCATCTGGCTCTCTTCCCAGCCACCATCATGTCTTTACCTCCCAGGAAAATCGGCGACGCTT